>JAKOGI010000861.1:0-272500 GCA_029747015.1 Carnegiea gigantea | reverse complement strand
ATGCCCAGATTAATATGCGAGAAATATGTTTAGTTGTTTAATTATAGTTATTATACAACTAAGAGCATGCTTCTGTGACCGTTTACAAGACTGAGTATGATTATGCAATTGAGCATGATTATGCAAAATTGAATTCATGGCTTTATGTAACCAATTAATCCTTATTTTCATGATTAGTTCATGACTACCCAGAAAGCATGTTTATTTACGATTATGTAGTTGTTTCAAGCATGTATCTGTAATGATGATCAACTAAAGATTGAATCTTTAGTTGAAGTTTAAATAATGAAAGTGTCTGTCATGTGTAATTTTATATGCCCGCATATTATCCATATACGTAATTCTTGATATATGCAATTGAACATGGAGAATTTAGCCCTAGACGCATACGGCTGTCAAATCGAGACGCAAAAACCCTAACCCTAAATCTGTCTTGCGTTAAACCCAGATTGAGTCTTAAATAAAAAAAGGGAAAGAGTAGAAAAGCTCAGATATAGACTGTACCCATCAGAACCACCAAGGAAGGGTAGCGCGTGTACATCACGCGCCGCCGACAAAGGGCCTTCGGGCTGCCTTCTTCCTCCTTGGTCCCTCTAGAGCACCAATCTATCCTTTGCCGACTAAGGAAAAGCCAAAACATCCACACCAGGATGCACGTGAGCAACAAGCGCTGCCGACTGGGTGGTGCATTAGCCACGTGAGGCACATGCTACGGTTCGTTTTCGGCCGATCTAAGCGGTGGTTGTGATGGTTCTACCCGATTTGGGCAAGATGTGATCTGAGAGCCGGCAATCATCCTTCGGGAAAGAAAGCGGTGGTGGCTAGAGCTCAAGTGGCGTTTGACCACCTAAGCCATGGTGGCTACTCGGAAAAGGTAAAGGATAGCTGAAAGGAGAGTCGTGGACGGAAGTGACGAAGGCTTAGAAATCCATCTCGAATCTACTGGGAGATGAGGGGTCGAAAAAGTCCAGGGAAGTCGAGAGGAGAGAGAGAAGATCGAGGGAGATACAGAAGACAGAGAGGAGGAAGCTGTTAGGACTAGTGGAGTTAGTGAGATAGCTAAGTGAGGGCTACTCACTCATAGAAGGCCTAGTTGGTGGGTTTTTCATATGGGCCATTTCTTTTCCTTTTTTTGGGGCCCAGTTTTGCTTCATAAATTTGGGTCTGTTTTCCCTTTTTAGGCTGGGTTGTTTCATACCCATTTAATCTAGTTTCTAATTTGGCCCAACATGCTGTATAAGTTAGTCTTATATGTTGAGAGAAATTTATATATTTATATCGTTATTGTTAATTATTTCGTATTATTGTTTATGTAATGACAATATGAAATTTAGAAGTATGATATATAACTATGTATTACATGTCAAATTTGTTTTAGTGACATGTTATATGAATTAGTTTTATATAAAATAAGCTCATGTAAATATGTTTTGCATAATTAAAAGTGAATATCTTTGTGATAGTCACTAAGTTAATATGTTAATTAGGTTAACAAACCTTTAAGGAAATTCTATGAAGTTAATTTCATAATCAAATTAAAGAAGCTCCAAAATTCATATCTATATGTGATGATTATGTGCTTAGCGAAATTTTTGAACGTATATTATGAATGATGGGGTTCTCTTGATAATTCAATTGCTAAAATGATATGTCTAACAAATAATATATACTTTCAGATATGGCAGCTAAAAACATAATAGGTTGTATGCAATCTAATGATAAACTGGATGGCACAAACTACGATGTCTGGCATCTGAAGGTTCAATTTGCCTTAAATAATAGTGACATGCTGGAACTCTTAACTTTTTCTATGCCTGCTCCGGCAGACAAAGATGAACAAGGCAGAGATATAACTGCTACTAAGCAGTACCAAGAGAACCTAAAAGCGTACCAAGCATGGTTCAAACATGATCGTTCTGCAAGCTATACAATGCTGTCTTGTATGTAGGATGATCCCCTAGGTGAGTTTGAATGCTTCCCCACATTTAAGAACATGTGGGCGTAGCTTAAGATTAGGTTTGGGCAGACATCTGTTACGAGGTTGTATACCTTGCAGCTGAAATGGATGAAGTATAATATCAACTCTAGTCATAGCATTTCCGAACACCTTCGAACCATGAGTGCTATGGCTCGAGATCCAAAAGCTGCAGGGCAAGAAGTTTCTAAGGAAGAACAGGTCCTGAAGATGATTAGGGCTCTTCCCAATGACAATGGACATTGGAAGAGTTTTAAGGTAATCATGACGCACAGTGAGCACATCAAGACCTTCGAGGCAATCTCCAAACACCTCGAAATACAAGAAGAGTGTATAAAAATATATACACCTCCTAGTGTAGCATTCGTTGCCAAAGGATTGTGGCCCAGGGGCAGGAACCCTTACCGTGATAAGAAACCCAAGAAGGGTCCCCATGCTTCTCAGAACTCTTGCTCCAATGGTGGTACTGTCAAGAAGCATAAGGCTAAGGGCAATGGAGCTAAGGATATGGCATGTGTGAAGTGCTATAACTGTGGAAAGAAGTGCCATTTCGCTTGGGATGGTCCTGAGCCAGCCAAGGTACCTCTTTCTAGTAAAACTCCTGAATTTTATGTTTATTCCTATGCATTCGCTGCCAACTCTCTTCCTCAATGGATGGTAGACACGGGGACAATAAAGCACATAGTTCAGTATAAGTGTAACAACCCAACCCTAACCCATATTTATTTATTTAAATCATATTTATTTATTTAATTAATCATGTTTATTCATTTAATTAATTACATTTATTGATTTAATCACTCATGGTTATTTGTTTAACCAAATCATGTTTATTAATTCAATGATACTCAATTTATATATCTACCGAATTACCTTATGTCATCTAAATTTTTCTCTTTCATTTACCGTATTTAATTATCCCGATTGGGGGATATTTCATTTGGGCCCCATTTTACAATTCAAGTTCTATTGATTGTTAATTCAAGTTTCGGTGAAAAGATAGTACGCCTCGATAATTATAGTTTAAGAAATTATTATTATTATTATTATTATTATTATTATTATTATTATTATTATTATTATTATTATTATAATAGCCTCACAAGAATATAATTTCAAGCTATGAAAATTCAATTGTATACGATTTACTTCCCTTCCCGGGCCCAAACCGTATAAACCAATCATAGCCTAACAAGCTCGCCTTGTTAACTATGATTTAAACTTCACCTTAAACTTAACCATGGTTTGCCAAAAAGCTACTTTATGGAAAGTTAAATACTAGCCAAGTATGTTGATTCATTTCTAACCAAGCAAGACAACACACACATATCTCTCCCCTTTCTCTCTCTTGCCCCATGGCCAACTATAGCAGCCACTTTCCAGCTATCTTCCAGCCACCAGTCAGCCACCCTCTGGCCACCAAGGCATCTAGCAGCCATCCCCACACCCCCTCAAGCATCAAACATCACTTTCACTTACGTTTCTTCAAGCAAAGTGAGTAAATCCTAACTTGATCTTGATGTGTTTTTGGTTTTTCTGATTGTTTTCATTATGTTTTATGTTCTTAAGATCAAACAGATGTTATCATGTAAATTTTATTAATTTTGGGGATATTAATCATGGTGGGGTTGAGCTTGAAATATGTTAAGGTTAGGGTTTTTTCATGATCAAGTTAGCTTAAGTCAAGTGATTGATTTGTATTGTTTGTATATGCTTTTGTAATTTTTAGCCTTATTGATGATTATGATGATGTTTTTGGTGATTTGGAATGATTTCAAGTGATGATTTATGTGAAAGAAAGAGAAGAAAGCAAAAATAGTGAGGACTGAAAATGGCAGAAAATAGGGGTAATTTTTAGATTAAACAGGTAATGATTGGCTAATTGGAAAATTATATATATTTTTTTGGATAGATAGTTTAGTGTGTTAGCTTTCAAATACCTTTTGAATTGCTTTAATCCAAGTTCTGTAGAAAAAGTTATGGCTGTTTTACTATTGCTGTGCAGGTTCAATAGATACTGACATACTTGTATTCTAACCCCATTTTGGAAGCCCTATTGTGGGATTAAGGTTTGGTGTTGTAAATGAAAGTTTTTTAGGACTTCGTAATCTTTTTATATTGGGGTTTTGGGTCTCCATTTGAGATCAAGGATTAAAGTTATGAATTTTTAAAGTGAACTAACCTACTTTAGTGTAAATTGAGCTGTTATTGGAATTTATGTGCAGTGTATACTCAGAGGAAAATTTTGAAACATTTATTGTAGGTTGCCCATATTATTTCTGAATTTCTTATAAGATTTCATGAATTTTTGTTGAGTAGTTTGAGTTTGGTGATTTTTGGAAGCATTTTAAGTAATTGTGTAAAGACCAATAATAAAGATTAAGTGAGATTGATCATGCACTCATTTTGTATATTTTGCGCCAATTAAGGTCATTTAAGGGGGAAATGAATATTCATGGACTTTTATGAACCTTTTAGCTTGATTAATCAGAAACAAGAAGACAAGTATACAATTTGGGAGCTTATTTATGATATTTGAATCAATTATGGATTTTACAAAGAAAATACCAAGTTTAGCGAGCTTAATACCTTCTAGTGAGTTCAATGACTCATTAGGGTGGAATTCTATATTTAGTGGACTTGTGAATGAAATATGGGAAGTGAGGAGAATTTTTGACTCAGAAACCATATTTATCAGACCAAGTTATTGCAGTTTATACTCTTTTAAACCAAGATATATCTTTCTTGGCCTGATCTCAAACCTCTATTACTTACTCAATTCAGAATGTATAAAATGTATTTATCAAGCCAATCTAGTGTACTTGCTGTTATCTTGAACCAAGCCATATATCAGCGAGTCTTAAACCCGTATCAGGAACCTATCTCAGAAAAAGCTAAAACCACTCTTCCATTTGTCACCATCAAGGCCTTTTCCTTTGTAATCTCATTTACCTCATTGTGGCTTATTTTACTTTTATTTACTTTATATCGGATTTAATTACTTTCATTAATTCAGTTTTGAAGTTATATTAAAATACCCAAGTTATGTATACCATTTAATTACTCAATTTCTATTACACGTACTTTTACTTACTCAATTACATGAGTAAGGATCATTTACTGACTAAACATACCTACAATGACATTTATGAAACAGAGTCGAGGCCTAGTTATCATTCCCCATTATGCATTAGTGTTATCAAGTCAAAACATATTTATCAAGTCAGATGACATTTATAAAACAGATGACAATTACATCAAGTCAGATGACATTTTTAAAGACTCAAGGTATGCCCATTGCATGTATCTTCAGAAAGTAGAACATGTTTATCAAGTTACAACTCTTAATAAGTTTATCAATAAATTAGTTATACAGCGATTTGCCATTTCACTTGTGACCCCGTCTGTTATCATCTATAAGGCGTCAGGCCATCATTTACCCGTGTGACTTCAGGTAAACTCTTGATCGGATTGGCAGGTGTATACCTATGTCTAGATCATATCATTGTAAGGGGTTCATGTCATGTTGGCATACTACTCTATGGTCGTGACTGCATGTCGTTACACAAGTTATTTTGATAATCCTTTCTTTACTAGTACAGCCTATCTCATTAATGATAAATAACGAATAGTGCTATTTTTATCTGCCAGCAGTTTTGGAGTTTATATGCCTACCCAGGATTTCTATTTACTGCAGAATGTGTTATTGATAGATGCCATCATGTTCAGTCATAAGACTGACTCCTTTATCTTGACGTATTGGCCTTTCAAATATTAGATGAATAAAATTTCCCTTTTGATAGTGTTGACCCTCATCTTCATCATTTTACTCACATATGGGCACCGTATGACTTTTCAATTGCCCATTTGGTAATCTGTTAGATTTCTTCACCTCCAGTACTTAATACTCCCTCTCAACTTAATAACATCATTCATTTACTTTACTATCATGACCATCATGAATAAACTACATGTCTTATTTATGCAGGTCATTTATATGTCTTACCTCTATCATTACGAATCTTTGTCCTTTCATTCATTCAGCTTACATGCCGGTCCTTTATAGTCAATAAAGAAATATCTTTGTAAGAGTTCATGATGTGGTTACATCTCTTTACACTTTAGATCCTCTCCCTGTCTTTTAAATTTGCTAGGACCAGTAGGCGGTTGAATGTGTTATTTTTTATAAATGTGCCTCTATTAGTATTGATGGAACCATATTCATTGGGCATTTAACTCAGTTTGATTGGCAAACCTTGTGATAATTATGGGGATGAACTGACTGTGTACTTATAGAAGATGACTTATAAAGATCTTAAGGTTAGCTTGAGAAATGAGAAAAGACTACACGTGTGTTTCTATGGACTGAGGGAAGAAAAATCCTATTTTCGCCCTAATTACACTATACAAGCAAGTGACTTATCGTGTCAGTAATACATTGAATATTAGTGATATGCCAACCACACTCGGTATACATATATATATATATATGTGTGTATATATATATATATATATTATATATATATATATATATATATATATATATATATATATATATATATATATATATATATATATATATGTGTATTATATATATATATATATATATATATATATATATATATATATATATATATATATATATATATATATATATATATATATATATATATATATATATATATATATATCCATGATTACAGTTTGTGAATTTAGAGATGTTTCATCTGAGGGATTTCAGGACTGTTTTTCCCCAAGAAATATTGATTTTCAGATTAACCTAGTTCTAGGTGCTCAATCCATTTTCAGAGCCCCTATCACATGACCCCTAGTAGAGTTCAAATAACTAAAGATTTAGTAAAATGAGTTGTTATATAAGGGAGTTATTTGACCAAGTGTGTCACCGTGGAAAAAGCTAGTTTTATATGTGTAAAGAAGGAAGGCATACCCTTATGATTGTGTACTGCGTATAGAAAGTTGAACACGATCACTATCAAAAACAAGTGCCCTATACCTTGAACAAATGATATATGGGCTTAACTAGCCACAACAGAAGTCTTTTTCAGGAATGATTTGAGGTCCGGATATCACACCTGAACCTTGCAACCATAATTTATCTTTTGCATGAATGCCTTTTTATAGTAATTCTTGAAATTGTTTGCTTGTCTTATCTTCAAAACGTGATACTATCCAATATTGTTTAATCTTCCTTGCATTTTAACCCGATATTTCCTATTAGCGTGATCTTCTATGTCCTTGCAAACCCATTCTTAAATGTGCAATAAATTTTTGTTCGACCTTATATGGTACTCAACATTCCAGTGCTCTCAACCTTCACTATCTTTATTTCATGATCATGAGTTGTAGTTCATTCCGTTAAGAGCCGATTCACACATCTACCTCACATCTCATTTATTCATAATGATAAGCTCATATAACTTGTTCTGAATTCATAATGTAATTCAACTTTCATTGGTGTGGGTGATTGCGATTGTCATAATTCCCTTACTCTACTTATTTTAAAATTCAACTCCCACACATATGTCTTACATTCTGATAAATAAACTTTCGTGTTCTCTATTTAATCTTATTGTTGCACTCAAATTAGCTTCATATTAGCAAAGGCATGTTCCTATTATAGTTTGCTCAATCTATTTGTCTACCCATTGGCACTTTGCTCGTCGAATGCATTTATCTATCCGTTACACCTTGCTTGTCCAATCTATTTGTCTATCTTTTGCACTTTGCTTATCCAATCTATCTATCTATTTATTGCACATTGCTTGTACCATCTATCTATTGCACTTAGCTTGTTGCTTGTGGCTGTAAAGTCACCTAGTTAAAGCTCCATTGCTTGTCATCTTGTTTCCAATTCATTAGTTAATCCCGAGTATAACCGGGCCATCTTTCTCCTTAGCTAATTATTTATTGGGCCCTTTATGATCCATATTTATAAACCACAATTTTTGTAGCATTATGTTTCAGAATTAATGATACACTTATGGTTACCTTTATTATAACCACCCCTTGTTAATCCCTCCTTTATAAATCTTTTCTAGTCTCATTGTTTATTTCTTTTGTTCCTAATGACTCAATTGACTATCAATTCCATCATTTTCATCTCCGACCATGTTGATTCTAGCGTCTAATTCAGACTTAGGCCAGATCTTAGACTAGTCTAATGAGGGAAGATCATGTGGTGCATTAAGAACATCAGATGAGGATATTTTGATAACAGCATAATCTCAAGCAATGTCTAGCGGTATTAGAGTAAGCTAGAAGAAGCATCGAGAATAATGAGACAGTTCAAGTACATGCTAAGGTGACACAGGGACTACACAAGAGTCATATGGTCTTTTTAACCAAAGAAGGAAACAAGCACAGTTCAAATGAGGTATAAAGTATTCCAAAGGGCTTCTCTAGTCAAGGGTGTCAAAAGACTGGATATCAGAGAAAATTGAGTCCTTGTTACATTGGGCTTTATGATTCAGTATAAGAGTACTTATTAGGAAATGTAATGGTTTCCGTACTTATTAGTGGTCAAGACAGCGAACCAGTAGAGTAGAGTACCTCCTTTGCAGTGACAAGTTTTTCTTTTGAAGAGAATATCAAATTTGAACCAAAGTAATCAAGCTAATGAAGTCACTAGGGATCTAGATACTCGATCGCAGGATTAAACAACTATGCACTTTCAGCTAATCATACCTTTTTGGAAGGAAGCAATGAAAACCAACTATCCCTGCATGAGGTGGCATTGCATACATGATCAAAATCATAAGTTTCGAGGAGGAAACTCTTTAAGGGAGGAAGACTGTAATAACTCAACCTTAACCCATATTTATTTATTTAAATCATATTCATTTGTTTAATTAATTATGTTTATTCATTTAATTAATCATGTTTATTGATTTAATCACTCATGGTTATTTGTTTAACCAAATCATGTTTATTAATTCAATTACACTCAATTTATATATTTATCGAATTACCTTATGCCATCTAAATTTTCTGCTTTCATTTATCGTATTTAATTATCTCGGTTGGGGGATATTTCATTTAGGTCCCATTTTGCAATTCATGTTTCATTGATTCTTAATTCAAGTTTCGTTGATTGATTAAATATCGGGTTAATCGATAGTAGACCTCGATAATTATGGTTTAAGAAATTATTACTACTATTTTTTTTTTTATATAATCTTGCAAGAATTTAATTTCAAGCTACGAAAACTCAATCGCATACGATTTAGTTGCCTTCCCGGGCCCAAACCGTATAAACCAATCATAGCCCAACAAGCTTGCCTTGTTAACCATGATTTAAACTTAATATTAAACTTAACCATGGTTTGCCAAAAAGCGACTTTATGGAAGGTTAAATACTAGCCAAGTATGTTGATTCATTTCTAACCAAGCAAGACAACACACACATATCTCTCCCCTTCTCTCTCCTACCCCTCGGCCAACTGTAGCAGCCACCTTCTAGCCACCTTCCAGCCACCAATCAGCCACCCTCTAGCCACCAAGGCATCCACCAGCCATCCCCACACCCCCCTCAAGTATCAAACATCACTTTCACTTATTTTTCTTCAAGCAAAGTGAGCAAACCCTAACTTGATCTTGATGTGTTTTTGATTTTTATGATTGTTTTAGTTATGTTTTATGTTCTTGAGATCAAAATATATGTCATCATGTAATGTTTATTGATTTTGGGGATATTGATCATGGTGGGGTTGCGGTTAAAGCATGTTAAGGTTAGGGTTTTGTCATGATCAAGTTAGTTTAAGTCAAGCGATAGATTTGTATTGTTTTGTATATGCTTTTGTAATCTTTAGTATTCTTGATGATTATGACGATGTTTTTGGTGATTTGGAATGATTTCAAGTGAGGATTTATGTGAAAAAAAGAGGAGAAAGCAAAACCAGTGAGTGCTAGAAATGGCAGAAAACAGGGATGAATTTGAGATTAAACTGGTAATGATCAGCCCACTGACAAATTATGATTTTTGGTGGATAGATAGGTCAGTGTGTTAGATTTCAAATGCCTTTTGAATCGCCTTAATCTGAGTTCTGCGGAAAAAATTATGGCTGTTTTGCTAGAACTGTGCAGGTTCAACTAAAACTGACGCGCATGTGTTCTAGCCCTATTTTGGGAACTCTATTATGGGAATCATATTTTGTGATGGAAATGAAATTTTTTAGGACTTCCTAATCCTTCCATATTGTTGTTTTAGGTCTCCATTTTAGGTCAAGGATGAAAGTTATGAATTTTTGAAGTGAACTGACGAGCTTTGGTGCAAATTGAGCTGTTATTGCAATTTCTGTATAGTGTATGCTTGGAGAAAAATTCTGAAAAATTGACTATAGATTACCCATATTATTTTCCAATTTCCTATAAGATTGCATGAATTTTGGTTGAGTATTTTGAGTTTGGTAATTTTTGAAAGTATTTTGAGTAATTGTGTAAAGAGCAATAATAAAGATTGAGTGAGATTGTTCATGCACTTATTTTGTGTATTTTGGGCCAAGTAAGGTCATTTAAGGGGGAAATGAATATTTATGAACTTTCATAGACCTTTTAGCTTGATTAATGAGAAATTAGAAGACAAGTATACAATTTGGGAGCTTATTTATGAGATTTGAATCAATTATGGATTTTACAACGAAAATATCGAGTTCAGTGAGCTTAATAGCTTCTAATGAGTTCAATGACTCATTGGGGTGGAATTCTATATTTAATGGACTTATGAATGAAATATGGGAAGTGGGGAGAATTTTTGACTCAGAAACCATATTTATCAGATCAAGTTATTGCAGTTTATACTCTTTTAAACCAAGATATATCTCTCTTGGCCTAGCCTTAAACCTCTGTTACTTACTCAATTCAGAATGTATAAAATGTATTTATCAAGCCAATCTAGTGTACTTGCTGTTATCTTAAACCAAGCCATACATCAACGAGTCTTAAACCCGCATCTGTAACCTATCTCAGAAAAGGCCAAAACCACTCTCCCATTTGTCACCATCAAGGCCTTTTCCTTTGTAATCTCATTTATCTCATTGTTGACTATTTTACTTTCATTTACTTTATATCAGATTTAATTACTTTCATTAATTCAGTTTTGAAGTTATATTAAAATACCCAAGTTATGTATACCATTTAATTACTCAATTTCTATTACACATACTTTTACTTGCTCAATTACGTGAGTAAGGATCATTTACTGACTAAACATACCTACAATGACATTCATGAAACAAAGTCGAAGCCTACTCATCGCTCCCCGTTATGCATAAGTGTTATCAAGTTAAAACATATTTATCAATTTAGATGACATTTATGAAATAGATGACAATTATATCAAGTCAGATGACATTTTTAAAGACTCAAGGTACGTTCATTGCTTGTATCTTCAGAAAGCAGAACATGTTTATCAAGTTACAACTCTTAATGAGTTTATCAATGAATCAGTTATACAGCGATTTGCCATTTAACTTGTGACCCCGTCAGTTATCATCTATAGGGCGTGAGCCTATCATTTGCCCATGCGGCTTCAGGCCAACTCTTGATCAGATTGGCAGGTGTATACCTATGTATAGATCATATCATTGCAAGAGGTTCACATCCAGATAATAATGAGCAATTTGGTTTTATATTACTTTCATTTTCATTGTTATTGCGAACTAAATGAATTGCAAAGGCAGGGACCCATCAGCAGTGTTTCTACGCTCATTTTACAATACAAGAATGCATGTATTGAGTTTAACTCATATTTTCGAATTGTTTTTATGTTTTGCATGTTAGGTGATGAAGTATCACATGTTTCTTCATTTTGCAAGCCTTTTGGAAGTCATCAGATGCTCACAATGGATTTAACATAGCATGAATGTTGGGATCGACCTCAGCGTCAACTTGGGTCTATATTCAATATACTTATGTAGCGTGGAGTGCGAATTAGCACGTGGTATGATTAAGTCGATTGTATTACAGTTGAACTATGATGGATTTTGGTCTTGGAGTGTTTCAGTTTAATAGATATTGTGATTCGAACATGAGTTGCAAGTTTAAATGATTTCAGTAAACCTGGTCCTTATCAGGACGGCGGTAGCGCCTTCTATCATTAAGTTTTCCACTGTTGTTTTCCGTAAATCATGTCATTAGCTTTTTGGGAGTGTTACAGATTTGGTATTAGAGCTAAGATTTTAAGGGCCCTGTGAGCTATCAAGTGTTTATGAATTAGCTATCAAGGTGTGTATGAGTTATGTTAGACCAGTTAAATGAGCTATTGACTATAAGTTCATATGTATGGGCATATAAGGAGGAACCATTTCCATTTGGGTGACCTAATCATTTGGTAATATCCTGAGATTTGAGCATTAAGGCGAGTGTGGAACCATTTGGGTGACCTCTTCATGAGGCATGCTCTTATTTATCTGGGAGTTGCATTGTATATTTCATTTCTCTCATTTGTTTAAATTTTTGCAATCATACACTCTGAGTGTGTGGCCCGTTGAGTTGTGAACTCCGGCATGTGGCCGTTGAGCTATTAAAATGTTTCTCTCCATTTCAGGTATCCATTGTAAGGCTTTAAGCCGAGTTTTAGTCAGTTTTCAGGCAAAGCTCTGTCCATTTTGCCTCAGGATTTGCGAGTTTTATTGAGGTGTGTTAATATACCTGATCTTGTGTACAGTGATGGTTGAAACCTGATGTGGGGATGCCATTTGCAACTTCTTAAGGGATTGATACAGTTTCAAGTTAGATGTAAACCTCTAGATGAGGAAATGCTTTGTGGGGCAATATCTTTGAGGTGAACCAGTATAAGATGAGCGTTATAATGAGCGCTTATGTCTGATGATAATAATTAGTAGCTTATGGTGTGCTACTTAGCATTATATGGGTGGTACGAGAAAGATTAAGCTGCCATTCTTGACATTGGGACCTTACCTCATCAATGCTCCCATTACTTCCTATCATTGACTTATTTTTGCCCGCGTTACGTTGAATTGTTCAGAGGCATCATTTCTTTGCCACTAACACTCTCTTGATTTGTAATGGAGTGTTTATGAAAAATCTCATATGTGGTCCACGGGGAGTCCTATAAACACATCTAAGCAACCTCTCTTATAGGCAATTCAAACCATAATGGAGCCTCTAATGACTCCCGGTATGAGCTACTGTGTGATTTGCAGTTCTTCCTAAGCATATTTGACCCATTCTACTTGTAGTTCAGTCATCACTATGTTCATATTTTTACTGTCACCTCCTTTAACTCCGTACTTCTATTTAGGAACTATTCATTTATTGCTTGCAAAGCATTTGGTTGCTTCAGACCCAGTCATTGAGCGCCCTTTCAGCAATTAAATGGATCCATATTGTCCGTGTTTCTATAGCACCGTAACGTCATGTTGGCATATTACTCTATGGCCATGGCTGCATGTCGTTACTCAAGTTATTTTGACAATCCTTTCTTTACTAGTACAGCCTATTTTATTAATCATAAACAGCGATTAGTGCTATTTTCATCTACCAGTAGTTTCTGAGTTAATATGCCTACCCAAGACTTCCATTTATTGCAGAATGTGTTATTGATGGATGCCATCATGTTCAATCATAAGACTGACTCCTTTATCTGGACGTATTGGCCTTTTAAATATCAGATGAATAAAATTTCCCTTCTGGTGGTCTTGGCCCTCATCTTCATCATTTTATTCACATATGGGTACCGTATGACTTTTCAAATGCCTCTTTGGTAATCTGTTAGATCTCTTCACCTCCAATACTTAATACTCCCTCTCAACTTCATAACATTGTTCATTTACTTTACTATCATGACCATCATGAATAAACTGCATGTCTTGTTTATGCAGGTCATTTATATATCTTACCTCTTTCATTATGAATCTTTATCATTTCATTCATTCAGCTTACATGCCGGTCCTTTATAGTCTATAAAGAAATATCTTTACAAGAGTTCATGGCGTGGTTACATCTCTTTACGCTTTAAATCGTCACCCTGTCTTTTAAATTTACTAAGACCAGTAGGTGGTTAAATGTGTTATCTTTTATAAATATGCCTCTATTGGTGTTGCTGGAACCATATTCATTGGGCATTCAATTCTGTTTAATTGGCAAACCTTGTGATAATTATGGGGATGAACTGACTATGTACTTATAGAAGATGACTTATAAAGATCTTAAGATTAGCTTAAGAAATGAGGAAAGACTACACGTGTGTCTTTATAGACCGAGGGAAGAAAAACCTTATGTCCGCCCCAATTACACTGTGCAAGCAAGTGACTTATCGTGTCAGTAATACATTGAATATTAGTGATATGCCAACCACACTTGGATATATATATATATATATATATATATATATATATATATATATATATATATATATATATATATATATATATATATATATATATATTCATGATTACGGTTTGTGAATTTAGAGATGTTTCATTTGAGGGATTTCAAGACTGTTTTTCCCCAAGAAACATTGATTTTTAGATAAACCTAATTCTAGGTGCTCAATCCATTTTCAGAGTCCCTATCATGTGACCCCAGTAGAGTTCAAAGAACTAAAGATTTAGTAAGATGAGTTGTTATAGAAGGGAGTTATTTGACCAAGTGTGTCACCGTGGGAAAACCTAGTTTTATATATGTAAAGAAAGAAGGCATACCCTTATGATTGTGTACTGTGTACAGAGAGTTGAACATGATCACGATCAAAAACAAGTGCCCTATACCTTGAGTAAATAATTTATGGGATTAACTGGCAACAACAGAAGTCTTTTCTAGGAATGATTTGAGGTCCAAATATCACACCTAAACCTTGCAACCATAATTTGTCTTTTGCACGAATGCCCTTTTATATAATTCTTGAAATTGTTTGCATGTCTTGTCTTCAAAACGTGATACTATCCAATATTGTTTAATCTCCCTTGCATTTCAACCCGATATTTCCTACTAGCATGATCTTCCATGTCTTTGCAAACCCATTGTTAAATGTGCAATACATTTTTGTTCGACCTTATATGGTAGTCAACATTCCAGTGCTCTCGACATTCACCATCGTGATCTCATGATCATGAGTTATAGTTCATTCCGTTGAGAGCCGATTCACACATCTACCTTACATCTCATTTATTCATAATGATAAGCTCGTATAACTTGTTCTGAATTCATAATGTAATTCAACTCTCATTGGTGTGGGTGATTACGATTGTCATAATTTCCTTACTCTATTTATTTTGAAATTCAACTCCCACACATATATCTTACATTCTAATAAATAAACTTCCGCATTCTCTATTTAATCTTGTTAGTGTACTCGAATGAGCTTCATATGAGCAAAGGCATGTTCCCATTATAGCTTGCTCAATCTATTTATCTAACCATTGGCACTTTGCTCGTTGAATGCATTTATCAATCCATTACACCATGCTTGTGCAATCTATTTGTCTATCTTTTGCACTTTACTTATCCAATCTATCTATTTATTTATTGCACATTGCTTGTATCATCTATCTATTGCACTTATCTTGTTGTTTGTGGTTATAAATTCACCTAGTTGAAGCTCCGTTGCTTGTCATCTTGTTTGCAATTCATCAGTTAAACCCGAGTATAACCGGGCCATCTTTCTCCTTGGCTAATTATTTATTGGGCCCTTTATGATCCATATTTATAAACCACAATTCTTGTAACATTATATTTCAGAATTCATGATACACTTATGGTTATCTTTATTCTAACCACCCCTTGTTAATCCCCCCTTTATAAATCTTTTCTAGTCTCATTGTTTATTTCTTTTGTTCCTAATGACTCACTTGATTACCAATTCCATCCTTTTCATCTCCGACCATGTTGATTCTAGCATCTAATTCGGACTTAGGCCAGATCTTAGACTAGTCTGATGAGGGAAGATCATGTGGTGCATTAAGAACATCAGATGAGGATATTTTGACAAGGGCATAATCTCAAGCAATGTCTAGCGGTATTAGAGTAAGCTAGAAGAAGTATCGAGAATAATGAGACAGTTCAAGTACATGCTAAGGTGGCACAAGGGCTACATAAGAGTCATATGGTCTTTTTGACCAAAGAAGGAAACAATTACAGTTCATATGAGATATAAAGTATTCCAAAGGGCTTCTCTAGTCAAGGGTGTCCAGAGACTGGATATCAGAGAAAATTGAGTCCTCATTACATTGGGCTTTATGAGTCAGTATCAGAGTATTTATTAGGAAATGCAATGGTTTCCATACTTATTAGTGGTCAAGACAGAGAACCAGTAGAGTAGAGTAACTCCTTTGCAGTGACAAGTTTTTCTTTTGAAGAGAATATCAAATTTGAACCAAAGTAATTGAGCCAGTGCAGTCACTGAGGAGCTAGATACTCTACCGCAGGATTAAGCAGCTATACACTTTAGGCGAATCATACCTTTTTGGAGGGAAGCGGTGAAAACCAACTATCCCTGCATGAGGTGGCATTGCATACATGATCAAAATCATAAGCTTCGAGGAGGAAACTCTTTAAGAGGGGAAAGCTTTAATAACCCAACCCTAACCCATATTTATTTATTTAAATCATATTTATTTATTTAATTACATCATATTTATTCATTTAATTAATCTTGTTTATTGATTTAATCACTCATGGTTATTTGTTTAATCAAACCATGTTTATTAATTCAATTATACTCAATTTATATATTTACCGAATTACCTTATGTCATCTAAATTTTTCGCTTTCATTTATCGTATTTAATCGTCCTGGCTGGAGGATATTTCATTTGGGTCCCATTTTGCAATTCAAGTTTCATTAATTGTTAATTCAAGTTTCGTCGATTGATTAAACATCGGGTGAATCGATAATAGGCCTCGATAATTATGGTTTAAGAAATTATTATTATTATTATTATTATTATTATTATTTTTTTTTTCTTATAACCTTGCAAGAATTTAATTTCAAGCTACGAAAATTCAATCGCATACATTTACTTCCCTTCCTGGGCCCAAACCGTATAAACCGATCATAGCCCAACAAGCTTGCCTTGTTAACCATGATTTAAACTTTACCTTAAACTTAGCCATGGTTTGCCAAAAAGCGACTTTATAGAAGGTTAAATGCTAGCCAAGTATGTTAATTCATTTCTAACCAAGCAAGACAACACACAAATATCTCTCCCCTTCTCCCTCCTACCCTATGGCCAACTGTAGCCACCAGTCAGCCACCCTCTGGCCACCAAGGCATCCATCAGCCATCCCTACAACCCCCTCAAGCATCAAACATCACTTTCACCTATTTTTCTTCAAGCAAAGTGAGCAAACCCTAACTTGATCTTGATATGTTTTTGGTTTTTATGATTGTTTTAGTTATGTTTTATGTTCTTGAGATCAAAATAGATGTTATCATGTAAATTTTATTGATTTTGGGGGTAACGATCATGGTGGGGTTGAGCTTAAAGCATGTTAAGGTTAGGGTTTTGTCATGATCAAGTTAGTTTAAGTCAAGCGGTGGATTTGTATTGTTTTGTATATGATTTTGTAAACTTTAGTCTTATTGATGATTATGATAATGTTTTTGGTGATTTGGAATGATTTCAAGTGAGGATTTATGTGAAAAAAAGAGGAGAAAGCAAAAACAGTGAGGGCTAGAAATGACAGAAAATAGGGGTGACTTTGAAATTAAAATGGTAATGATTAGACCACTAAAAAATTATGATTTTTGGTGGGTTGATGTGTCAGTGTGTTAGATTTCAAATGCCATTTGAATCGCATTAATTCGAGTTCTGTGGAACAAGTTATGGCTATTTTGCTAGAACTGTGCAGGTTTAACTAAAACTAACATACTTGTGTTCTAACCCCATTTTGGGAACTCTATTATGGGAATCATATTTTGTATTGTAAATGAAAGTTTTTTTAGGACTTCTTAGTCTTTCCATATTGGGGTTTAGGTCTCCATTTGAGGTCAAGGATGAAAGTTATGAATTTTTGAAGTGAACTGACCAGCTTTGGTGTAAATTGGACTGTCATTGCAATTTCTATGCAGCGTATGTTAGGAGGAAAATTCTAAACAATTTGTTGTAGATTACCCATATTATTTTTGAATTTCCTATAAGATTTCATGAATTTTGGTTGAGTATATTGTGTTTGGTAATTTTTGGAAGCATTTTGAGTAATTGTGTAAAGAGCAATAATAAAGATTGAGTGAGATTGATCATGCATTCATTTTGTGTATTTTGGGCCAAGCAAGGTCATTTAAGGGGGAAATGAATATTCATGGACTTTCATGGAGCTTTTAACTTGATTAATGAGAAAGAAGAAGACAAGTATACAATTTGGAAGCTTGTCTATGAGCTTTGAATCAATTATGGATTTCACAAAGAAAATATCGAGTTTAGTGAGCTTAATAGCTTCTAGTGAGTTCAATGACTCATTGGGGTGGAATTCTATATTTAATGGACTTATGAATGAAATATGAGAAATGGAGAGAATTTTTGACTCGGAAACCATATTTATCAGACCAAGTAATTGCAGTTTATGCTATGTTAAAGCTGGATATATCTCTCTTGGCCTAGCCTCAAACCTTTATTACTTACTCAATTCAGAATGTATCAAATGTATTTATTAAGCAAATCTAGTGTACCTGCTGTTATCTTGAACCAAGCTTTACATCAGTGAGTCTTAAACCCGTATCAGCAACCTATCTTAGAAAAGGCCAAAACCACTTTTCCATTTATCACCATCAAGGCCTTTTCTCTTGTAATCTCATTTATCTCATTGTGGCCTATTTTACTTTCATTTACGTTATATCGGACTTATTTACTTTCATTAATTCAGTTTTAAAGTTATATTGAAATACCCAAGTTATGTATACCATTTAATTACTTAGTTTCTATTACACATACTTTTACTTACTCAATTATGAGAGTAAGGATCATTTACTGACTACTCATACCTACATTGACATTTATGAAACAGAGTCAAGGCCAAGTTATTGTTCCCCTTGTACATAAGTGTTATCAGGTCAAAACATATTATCAAGTCAGATGACATTTATGAAACAGATGACAATTATATCAAGTCAGATGACATTTTTAAAGACTCAAGGTACGTCCATTGCCTGTATCTTCAGAAAGCAGAACATATTTATCAAGTTACAAGTCTTAATGAGTTTATCAATGAATCAGTTTATATAGCGATTTGCCATTTAACTTGTTATCCCGTCAGTTATCATCTATAGGGCATCAGCCCATCATTTACCCGTGCGGCTTTAGGCCAACTCTTGATCGGATTGGCAGGTGTACACCTATGTATAGATTATATCATTGCAAGGGGTTTACATCTATATAATAATGAGCAATTTAGTTTGATATTACTTTCATTTTCATTGTTATTGTGAACTAAATGAATTGCAAAGGCAGGTACCCATTAACAGTATTTCTACGCTCATTTTACAATACAGGAATGCATATACTGAGTTTTAGCTCACATTTTCGAATTGTTTTCATATTTTCCATTTTAGATGATGAAGTATCACATGTTTCTCTATTTAGCAAGCCCATTTGGAAGTCATCAGATGCTCACAGTGGATTTAGCATAGCCTGAATGTTGGGATAGACCTCAGGGTCAAGTTGGGTCAATATTCAATATACTTGTGTAGTATGGAGTGCGAGTTAGCACATGGTATCATTAAGTCGATTGTATTATAGTTGAACTACGATGGACTTTGGTCTTGGAGTGTTTTAGTCTAATAGATATTGTGATTCAAACATGAGTTGCGAGTTTAAATGGTTTCAGTAAGCCTTGCCCTTATCAGGACGACAGTAGCGCCTTCTATCATTAAGTCTTTTTCTGCAGTTCTCTGTAAATCATGTCATTAGCTTTTTAGGGGTGTTACAATAAGGCTGGATTCGTAGAGTTCCATCGCTACCCGATGGGTTCACAGACGGTCATACTGGGGTACGACAGCGAAGAAGATGTCCTTGGAGTAGAAACATGCCAGCTCAAACTCCGTGGAGGAAACAAGCTGCTTCTTCATGACACCTTCTATGCACCTGGGGTGCAATACTCCTGAGTTTCTTATATTTCTTTAATGAGATTAGGTTTGACTTTTTGATTTCATCCAAATGGTTTAGGTTTATTCTATCATAGCAATTTTTTTTGGCCAAGCGACATTGAAAGGAGATTTCATTATTTTGGATTTGGATGATTCCTATGATAACATATGCTCTGCTTTTGTTTCATACTTTGACTCCAATTCTGAATCTATTAAGTGGCATGCTAGACTTGGCCATGTGGGCCAAGACGGGATAAATAGGCTAGCTAAAGAAGGTCTTCTAGATCGACTCACTGGGGTTAAGTTGCCTAGGTGTGAGTCATGTCTAACTGGTAAGGCAACAATGAAGCCTTTCGATAAGGCTTCGATAGCATCTAGTCCCTTAGAATTAATCCACTTAGACATATGC
Organism: Carnegiea gigantea; assembly: GCA_029747015.1. Taxonomy (NCBI): domain Eukaryota; kingdom Viridiplantae; phylum Streptophyta; class Magnoliopsida; order Caryophyllales; family Cactaceae; genus Carnegiea; species Carnegiea gigantea. The sequence continues at coordinate 252,056 of JAKOGI010000861.1, read as the reverse complement.
GGACCTATGAACATTAAAGTACTTCATGAGAATCTATTTCATTACTCTCATAGATGATTATTCACAACATGGGTATGTGCCCCTATTATCTCATCGCCACGAGGCACTCGATGTGCTCAAACGCTTCGTAGCAAAAGTAGAGACTTAATTGGAACGTAGGGTTAAGATCCTTCGGACTGATCGAGGTTGTGAATATCTCTTTGATATGTTCAAGGAGTTCTATGAAGAAAAAGGTATCGAAAGATAGCTAATGATTCCACGCACCCCACAATAGGACGGGGTTGCGAAACGCAGGAATTGTACATTGCTTGACATGGTTAGGTCAATGATGGCATATGCCAACCTCTCAATTAGTTTTAGGGGAGATGCGCTGCTTATGGCAGCTTACATCCTTAACTGTGTGCTAATCAAGAGTGTACCTGTCATACCATATGAGTTATGGTTTGGTAAGAAGCCATCCTTGGACCATTTACACCATAAGGTTCAGCCGGCTATGTGCATAACCCAACCCATAAATATGGAAAACTTGGTCTAAGAGCCACCAAAATGATTTTCATTAGATATCCCGCACAATCTAAAGGATATGTGGTGTACGTGGAACACCTTAACGGTGGCATGACAGAGGTGTATTCCCGCAATGTTGATTTTCTTGAGGATGAGTTCCCAACCATTGGTGAAATCAAAAAGGATGTCAAATTGTTTGAGTTATAGCAAGACATCCAACCATCTTTCGGTGAGGGGGAGAGTTTGGACTCTAACCAAGGAAAGGGGGAGATTTGTCTGCTCAGGAGAATGAGATTTGTCCTCAATCTCCAATACATGAAGAGTGTAAACCTGTGAATAATGTCCGTTCTCAATCTCCGGTTCCCAAACATGCTGTTAGGCCGCATGTTCAAGATCCTACACCCCAAAGGGATAGTGGGAGTGACTCTCCGAATGCTCAGGGTCCCACACCTCTTAGAGAAAGAGGGGGATGCCTCACCCAGGCAAACAAACAATGAAGGTTCCAGGATTCGAAGGAGTGATCATGGAAGAATTCCTCGATGATATTTTCCAAATTGAAGAGGAAATATTCCTATGCACTCCCTTGGAAGTTGAGGAGCCGACCTCTTATCAAGAGGCAATTGACTCACCAAACCATAAAGAGTGGATCGATGCCATGGGGGATGAGATGGACCCGATGGTGAGAAACAAGGTTTAGGAACTTGTTGATCTTCTCCCCTAGCATAAGTCTATTAGAAACAAGTGGGTTTTCAAGATAAAACATCCGGCAGATGGTTCGATCCATAAGTTCAAAGCCCGTTTAGTGGCGAAAAGGTTTACACAAATTGAGTGTGTAGACTATGAAGAGACATTTTCTCCTGTGGTGAGATTTGCCTCTATTCACCCACTCCTAGCCATGGTTGCCCATTTGGAGTTAGTTGTTTCAAATGGACGTAAAGACTGCTTTCCTCAATGGTAGCCTTGAGGAAGAGATTTATATAGACCAACCCATTGGTTTTATATCAAAGGGACAAGAGGACAAGGTTTGTCATCTTAAAAGGTCCATATACAGTCTTAAGCAATCTTCCAGATCTTGGTACTTAAGATTCCATGAAGCTATAACTTCATTTGGCTTATCCATGGTTTTAGAAGACCACTGTGTGTATGTCAAAAGATCAACCAGAGGATTATCTTTCTTACCCTATACATTGATGACATACTACTGGCTGGGAACAACTTGGAGATGATCGAAGCAACTAAGAAGTAGCTGTCCTCCGTCTTTGAGATAAAGGACATGGGTGAAGCCAGGTACGTCCTAGGTGTAGAAATAATCAGAAATCGTCATAAGAAACTTGTAGGTATGAGCCAAGAGGCATATATAAAGAAAGTCTTAGAACGATTCCGTATGCATTATTCTAAACCCATAGACACTCCAGTTGAGAAGGGTCTAGCCTTGAGCCTCAATCAATGCCGAAAAACAGAGAAAGAAAAGGAGGAAATGAGCAATCTCCCTTACGCTAGTGCCATAGGAAGCTTAATGTATGTCATGTTATGTACACAGCCTGACATTTGCTTCGCGGTTGGTTTGGTAAGTCGTTATCAAAGCAACCCAGGACTTGCCCATTGGCAAGTCGTCAAGAGAATCATGTGCTACCTTCGTGCTACAATCAAATTTGTCCTATGCTATCAAGCCGGGGGCCTTAAGTCGAGAGGATATTTAGATGCTGATTGGGGTGGTGACCCAGATGAGTCCGGGCCAACCTCAGGGTATGTCTTCATCCTGGGTGGGGGAGACATATCATGGTGCAGTAAGAAGCAAGACTGCATAGCTCTATCGACCATGGAGGCAGAGTATGTCGCATGTAGCCTAGCCAGGCAGGAGGCAATGTGGCTCAGGGGTTTTCTTCCAGGATATTAATCTTACTCCTAGAGTTGATGATCCTGTTGAGATGTTATGTGACAACACAGCCGCCATCCAATTCGCTAAAGATCCGAAATTCCATTGGAAGACCAAGCACATCAAGAGGCATTATCACTTCGTGCGAGACGCTATAAAGATAGAGGAAGTTACCATCAAGTATACACCCACTAACACGATGATTGCTGATCCGTTAACTAAGCCGATTCCTAGAGATGCTTTTAAAGCACATTCGTTGAGTCTAGGACTTCGTAGAGTTTAGTTTTTGGATGAAATCTTGTTATGTATGACCGACACGTTCTTCTAAATGCTTTATGATTTATTTATTAGACATGTTGAAATGTCACAGGCTTCTGATTGGACTAGTCACACAGGCAATCGCCCTGATGCTTGAGTAGCGGGCAGGATGAGACTGAATCATGTTGGCATTAGGTATGCAATATTGATTACTCATATTGGGAGTGTATGAGTATAATAAGATATAGTTGCCTTGGTAAGTCTAAGATGAGACTCGAGGGAGTCGAATATGAGATATGATTTCATATTAGAGCCTTAAAAGTCGAATCTTAAGTGTCAAAATTGACATTCAATGTGTTAATCTTGTGGCTCAGGTTAGATTTTTGGGTGAAAATCGAGACTGACGATTCGCGAGGCATATAGAGTGATGAGCCCAGTTGAGTGGGAGCTATGTCATGACACACATCTCATATTGTGCGTGCTTAAAAGACGACCCATACACGGAGTGACAATTGACCTCCCTATCTCTTGTTACTGTGTGACCCTATGGATGATGACCCGTTAACTTAAGGCAATGGTGTGAAGTCGAAGCTAAATGTTGCTACTTTAATGTGTCTCTCAAGGGCCACGATATATACGGTTTAACGAGAGCACGTTAGGAAAGCAGTTAAGCTAAGATGTAACACCATGAGTGTTTGAGGAAAAATCTATCCATCATCACCAATATTAGCCCGGAAGATTATATTAAGTATATAATAATATGATATATCATGGCATAAGGGATTGGAGATGGCACTGGTGATGTTTAGGATGATTTGGGGTATTGTATTTCGTGAAAGTATTATGTTAGTTAGATGGTAACTTAATATAACACGACTTGTTACTTTTCAGTTGCACGTCCTATTCCTGTTATGAAGTGTGAAGAGTTGTGATACATGGAGAGCATATGTTTTGCGGCTTTCGTGGCCGAGTGGGAGCTGTTCACTACAACAGAAAGGGGCTTTCATAGCATTTATTAGTATCTTTAGCGGCATTTGTAAACGCTAACATATCCTATAGTGGCATTTATTTATTTGCCATCAAAAGCTATGCCGCCAAAGGCTTGTACGACATTTATAAGTTTTACTGGCAAAGGCCGAAATAAACATTACCATAGGAAATTATCAACTTTTGCTAATTTCACATTTCACCTTGCTGCCCCTGTATATATTCATTTGTGAACTACTTTTACGTTTGTAAATTTACAGAAAGGAACAAACTCAAACCTAAAATTTTTTCGAAATGACATTCAATATATCGTAAAAGAGTGTTTACACAGCATTTGTAATCCAAAATATAAGTAGCCACCATTACATAGCATAGTGTACAAACCACAAGGAGGTTTCAATGAACCTACAAAATAAATATCATCCATCGTTCAATGATTTTACATCCAACTTGTTGTAACAAGTGAGTAAGTAACTACGCGATAAGCTCAATGTGAGTGAAATCATGTAATCGATCAAAAATCTTCTTTTTGCCATGATCACCTGTGTATAAATTCAAACCAAGAAGGAATTCATCACCATCAGAACGTTTGACATCCTTTTGTCATTATGTTGTTAGTATAAGGAAAAAGAGAATAAGCTACTTTGTTTTATTTACTAGATGCATAGAAAGCAACATATTTATTTCGAAGGAGTGAAAGGGAAATGAAAAAAGGTAGCAGGTCAAGAGTTAACATGCGCATTAGATCTCTACCCATGTTGCTGAATTCTGAGTGTATGGACTTATTTGCCACTTTCAAAGCAACATTTTCAAACCTTTTCTTTGCTGAGTATAAGAAAGCCCCACCCAAAGCTTAGGATTTTGTATGTCCACCTAGAAAGGTTGGGCGACTGGGGATTACAGATTGTTCTGTTTGTGATGTTGCCACAGTACGGTAGTCAAACAATTTTGGTATGTGGTAGATGATCAGCAATGTTTATGGCCAAAGTGGACACATGGCATTTATTTAAAGAAGCAAGGGATTTGGGATGTTTTGGCATTTGCTGGTTCCTCTTGGTGTTGGAATAAGATTTTTAAAATTAGAAACAATTACACACACAAACAAACACGAAAAGATGTGAAGCCAGTATGTTGCCACGGACCCTTTCTCTACATTTTCTTTTTCCTTTCAGCAGATTTTGCTTTAGAAACAATCACTTAAATAAACCAGCAGTACTGAGATTGTCGAGTCCCAATGTAGAAGATTGCAAACTTAGTGTACTCCAATCAACTAAACAATTCTAATGCAGATACAAAGCCAACGTTCAAAAGGATGATAACCTTCCACATGCGTATCTACTAGCATAGTTGATAAAGTCTTTGAGATTTATTATGGAAGCTTTTTTGTCTCATGCACACCCAAAAAGATATACCCCCCCCAAAAGAAAACCAGTATGTTATCTATCATGAAGTCAACAGATAAGGCTATGTTACACATGAACTGCCAAAGAACCACAATTCACCAAAACCATTTATCATACATGCCACCATGCCGGTTAGTTAGTCATATCGCCAATTACATCTACACTAATAATGCAGAGGCAAGTAGGCAATAAACAAAGGATGCACAATAATTTTCAACCTCTATATATACACAAACACACGCACACACACATATATATGTATATGTGTGTATATATATATATATATATATCTATATATATATATATATATATATATATATATATTACATATATATGTGTGTGTTGTGTGTTTTGTGTGTATATATATATATATATATATATATATATATATCTATATATATATATATATATATATATATATATATATATATAAAACAAACTACAAAACAAAGAGAGATGATCAAATAAGTTACAGCCCAATACAAATAAATAATAATTAAATAAATAATCTAGCAAACAAGTGCCCTATATCTTGAATGAATGATTTATGGAATTAACTGCCCACAACAGAAGCCTTTTCTAGGAATGATTTGAGGTCCGGATATCACACCTAAACCATGCAACCACAATTTATCTTTTGCAAGAATGCCCTTTAATAGTAATTCTTGAAATTGTTTGCTTGTCTCATCTTCAAAACTTGATACTATCCAACATTATTTAATTTCCTTTGCATTTCAACCCGATATTTCCTATTAGCGTGATCTTTCATGTCTTTGCAAACCCACTGTTATATGTGCAATACATTTTTTTCGACTTTATACGGTTGTCAACAATCCAGTGCTCTCGGCCTTCAGCATCTTTTTTTCATGATCATGAGTAATAGTTTATTCTGTTGGGAGCTGATTCACACATCTACCTTATATCTTATTTATTCATAATAATAAACTCGTATAACTTGTTCTGAATTCATAATGTAATTCAACTCTCATTGGTATGGGTGATTGCGCTTGTCATAATTCCCTTACTCTCTTTATTTTGAAATTCAACTCCCACACACATATCTTACATTCTAATAAATAAACTTCTACATTCTCTATTTAATCTTATTGTTGTACTTGAATTGGCTTCATTTCAGTAAAGGCATATTCCTATTGTAGCTTGCTCAATCTGTTTATCTATCCATTGGCAGTTTGCTCGTCCAATCCATTTATCTATCCATTACACATCGCTTGTCCAATCTATTTGTCTATCTATTGCACATTGCTTCTATCTATTTATTGTACATTGCTTGTCCCATCTATCTATTGCACTTATCTTGTTGCTTGTGGCTATAAGGTCACATAGTTGAAGCTCCGTTACTTGTCACCTTGTTTCCAATTCATGAGTTAAACCCGAGTATAACCGGGCCATCTTTCTCCTCGGCTGATTATTTATTGAAACCTTTATGATCCATATTTATAAACTACAATTCTTGTGGCATTGTATTTCAGAATTCATGATGCACTTATGCTTATCTTTGTTCTAACCACCCCATGTTAATCCCTCCTTTATAAATCTTTTCTACTCTCATTGTTTATTTATTTTATTCCTAATGACTCACTTGACTACCAATTCCATCATTTTCATCTCTAACCATGTTTATTCTAGCGTCTAATTCGGACTTAGAGCAGATCCTAGACTAGTCTGATGAGGGAAGATCATGTGGTGCATTAAGAACATCAGATGAGGACATTTTGGTAAAGGCATATTCTCAAACGATGTCTAGCAGTATTAGAGTAAGCTAGAAGAAGCATCGAGAATAATGAGACAGTTCAAGTACTTGCTAAGGTAACACAAGGGCTACACAAGAGTCATATGGTCTTTTTGACCTAAGAAGGAGACAATCAAAGTTCAGATGAGATATAAAGTATTCCAAACGGCTTCTCTAGTCAAGGGTGTCAACAGACTGGATATTAGAGATAATTGAGTCCTCGTTACATTAGGCTTTATGAGTCAGTATCAAAGCACTTATTAGGAAATGCAATGGTTTCCGTAGTTATTAGTGGTTAAGACAGAGAACTAATCAAGTAGAGTACCTTCTTTGCAGTAACAAGTTTTTCTTTTGAAGAGAATATCAATTTTGAACCAGAATGACCGCGCTAGTGAAGTCGCTGAGGATCTAGGTACTAGACCGCAGGATTAAGCAGCTATGCACTTTTGGGTAATCATACCTTTTTGAAGGGAGGCAGTGAAAACCAATTATCTATACTTGAGGTGGCATTGCATACATGATCAAAATCATAGGTTTCGAGGATGAAACTCTTTAAGGGGGGAAGGCTACAATAACCCAGCCCAAACCCATATTTATTTATTTAAATCATATTTATTTATTTAATTAATCATGTTTGTTCATTTTATTAATCATGTTTATTGATTTAATCACTCATGGTTATTTATTTAATCAAATCATGTTTATTAATTCAGTTGCACTCAATTTATATATTTATTGAATTACCTTATGTCATTTAAATTTTTTGCTTTCATTTATCGTATTTAATCATCCCGATTGGGAGATATTTTATTTGGGTCCTATTTTACAATTGAAGCTTCATTGATTGTTAGTTCAAGTTTGATTGATTGATTAAATATCAGGTGAATCGATAGTAGGTCCCGATAATTATGGTTTAAGAAATTATTATTATTAATATTAATATTATTATTATTATTATTATTATTATTATTATTATTTTATAACCTCGCAAAAAGTTAATTTCGAGTTACGAAAATTCAATCATATACGGTTTACTTCCCTTCCTACGCACAAACCATATAAGCCAATCATAGACCAACAACCTTGCATTGTTAGCCATGATTTAAATCTAACCTTAAACTTAATCATGGTTAGCCAAAAAGCTCCTTTATGGGAGGTTAAATATTAGCCAAGTTATCTTACTTTATTTCTATCCAAGTAAAACCCACACACACTCATCTTCTCTCCTCTTTCTCTCTCCTTTTAAGCTCTAAGTAAGTGACCTCAACTTGGATTCTTTTCATTTTGATTTTTGATTTTGTGATTTGGGTTTTGATCATGTTCTTTGGAAGGAAACAATAGTTATTTTGATGTTTTTAATCGTGGATTGAGCTTGAAGCATGCTAGGGTTTAGGGGTTTGCCATGATCATGTTTGCTTAAGTTAAGTGATGGATTTGGATTGTTTTGTATATAATTTTGTAATCTTTAGCCTTATTGATGATTATGATGGTGTTTTTGGTGATTTAGATGAGTTGAAGGTGAGTTCAGGTTGGCCATCAACTGGGGTTCTAATGATATTGCAAGGTTTAGCTCTCATTTAATGGCAAGTATGTTATTTGTGTATATTTGATTGAGACATGAATATTTGATGTATATGATTATGAAATGAAATTGTGTATTATGGCTTCATATGGTGATGGGAAGCACCAAAGCTGTGTTACATGATTTTAAGGAGTGATTTTAGATAAGGATTTATGTGAAAAGAAATGAGAAAACAGTGATAGTGTGGCTGTGAATTGACAGAAAATAGGGGACAATATGCCACCAAACTGGTAATGATCGGCCCAACTAAAAATTATGATTTTTGATGGGTAGGTAGATTAGTGTGTTACCTTTCAAATACCATTTGAATTGCCTTAATCTGAGTTCTGTGGAAAAACATTATGGCTGTTTTGCTAGAACTGTGCAGGTTTAATCAAAACTGACACACTTGTGTTCTAGCCCCATTTTGGGAAGCCTATTGTGGGAATCATACTTTGTGTTGCGAATGAAAGTTTTTTAAGACTTCTTAATCTTTCCGTATTGGGATTTTAGGTCTCCATTTGAGGTTAAGGGTGAAAGTTATGAATTTTTGAAGTGAACTAACCTGCTTTGGTGCAAATTGGGCCGTTATTGCAATTTCTGTGCAGCGTATACTTAGAGGAAAGTTCTAAAACTTTTTCTGTAGATTTTCCATATTATTTTAGAATTTCTTATATGATTTCATGAATTATGGTTGAGTATTTTGAGTTTGGTGATTTTTGGAAGCATTTTGAGTAATTGTTTAAAGAGCAACAATAAAGATTGAGTGAGATTGATCATGCACCCATTTTGTGTATTTTTGGCCAAGGAAGGTCATTTAAGGGGGGGAAGAAATGTTGTGGGGTTTAATAGGGCATTTAACTCAATTATGGAGAGAAAGGAAGACAAGTACGTATTGTAGGAGTATATTTATGAGTTGTGGACTTTACAAAGGAAAATACAAAGTTTAATGAGTTAATAGTTTCTATGGTCTTCAATAACTCATTTGGGGTAGAAAACTATGTTTATTGGGCTTATGAATGAAATATGAGAAGTGGGGAGAGTAGTGATTTAGGAAACAGTGTTTATCGAATCAAGTTGGTGTTATATGTGCCATTTTGAACCAAGATATATCTCTCTTGGCCTTAAATCCATATTATCAATTCGTTTCAAAGGTATCCAAAAAAAAATCAATCTTTCATTATAACTATCATGAGGGCCTATTGCCAAGAATCATTTACTCTTATTATCAATCCATTTATAATGAGTAAGGCCTTTTCCTTTTTAATCTCATTTATCTTATTATGGTTTATTTTACTTTCATTTGTCTTTATATTAGATTAATTACTTTCAATTATCCAGTTTTAGGGCAATCTTAGCATAACCTATCATACAAGTTATGTGAATTACTTATTGAATTTCTATCAAAGTTACAAGTTATGTGAGTGTCATTTACTGACTATACATATCTACAATTACATTTGTGAAATAGAGTAAAGGCCTAATTTATCATTCACTGTTATGCATAATTTTTATCAATTCGGAACATATTTATCAAGTTCGAATCCATTTTAAAAACTCAAGGTACGTTCACTGCTTGTATTTTAAGCATTCAGCACCATTTTATTAAGTTATAATATCATTTCGTAAGTACACCAATGAATCAGTTTAATAAGAGATTTACCACATAATTAGTGACCCCATCAGTGGTAGGGCGACGGCCCTTCAATCAGTAATACGTCGCGATGTCAGGCTAGGGTTCTCGATCGACCTGGGAAGTGTGCACCTTTTAATGGATTGGCCTATCTATCAAGGGTTCACTTACAGATAATAATGAGCAATTCAGTTTCATATTGCTTTCATTTTCATTGTTATTGTGAACTAAATGAATTATAAAGGCGGGTACCTATCAATAGTGTTTCTACGCTCATTTTACAATACAGGAATACATGTACTGAGTTTTAGCTCACATTTTTTTCATGTTTTCCATTTTAGGTGATGAAGTATCACATGTTTCTCCATTTAGCAAGCCCTTTTAGAAGTCATCAGATACTCACAGTGGATTCAACATAGCATGAATGATGGCATCAACCTCGGAGTCAAGTTAAATCTATATTCAATATACTTGTATAGTGTGGAGTGCGAGTTAGCACATGGTGTGATTAAGTCGATTGCATTGAAGTTGAACTATGATGGACTTTGGTCTTGGAGTGTTTCAGTTTAATAGATACTGTGATTTGAACATACGTTGCAAGATTAAATGACTTCAATGAGCCTTATCCTTATCAGGATGGCGGTAGCGCCTTCTATCATTAAGTCTTCTGCTGCAGTTTTTCGTAAATCATGTCATTAGCGTTTTTGGGGCGTTACGGATTTGGTATCAGAGCTAAGGTTTTAAGGGTCACTGTGGGCTATCAAGTGTTTATGAATTAGCTATCAAGGTGTGTTTAGAGATGTTTCATCTGAGGATTTTCAGGACTGTTTTTCACCAAGAAACATTGATTTTCAGATCAACTTAGTTCTACGCGCTCAATCCATTTTCAGAGCCCCTATCATATGACCCCCAGCAGAGTTCAAAGAAGTAAAGAATTAGTAAGATGAGTTGTTACAAAAGGGAGTTATTTGACCAAGTGTGTGTTACCATGGGAAATCCTAGTTTTATATGGGTGAAGAAGGCAGGCAGAGCCTTATGGTTGTGTACTGCGTACAGAGAGTTGAACAAGATCACCATCAAAAACAAGTGCCCTATATCTTGAATAAATGATTTATGGGATTAACTGCTAACTACAGAAGTCTTCTCCAGGAATGATTTGAGGGCCGGATATCACACCTAAACCATGCAACCACAGTTTGTCTTTTGCAAGAATGCCTTTTATAGTAACTCTTGAAATTATTTGCTTGTCTCATCTTCAAAACTTGATATTATCCAATATTGTTTAATCTCCCTTACATTTCAACCTGATATTTCCTATTAGCGTGATCTTCCATGTCTTTGCAATCCCATTGTTAAATGTGCAATACATTTTTGCTCGACCTTATATGGTTGTCAACATCCCAGTGCTCTCGACCTTTTGCATCTTTATTTCATGATCGTAAGTTGTAGTTTATTCTGCTGGGAGCTGATTCACACATCCACCTTACATCTCATTCATTCATAATGATAAGCTCCTATAACTTGTTCCGAATTCATAATGTAATTCAACTCTCATTGGTGTGGGTGATTGCAATTGTCATAATTCTCTTACTCTCTTTATTTTGAAATTCAACTCCCACACATATATCTTACATTTTGATAACTAAACTTCTGCATTCTCTATTTAATCTTATTGTTGTACTTGAATTGGCTTCATATCTGTGAAGGCATGTTCCTATTGTAGCCTGCTCAGTCTATTTATCTATCTATTATTATTATTATTATTTTTTATAAGCTTGCAAAAAATTAATTTCGAGCTATAAAAATTCAATCGGTTATGGTTTACTTCCCTTCCCGTGCCCAAACCTATAGGCCAATCATAGCCCAAGAAGCTTGCATTGTTAACCATGATTTAAATCTAACCTTAAACTTAATCATGGTTGGCCCAAAAGCTTCTTTATGGGAGGCTAAATATTAGCCAAGTTATCTTGATTCATTTCTAGCCAAGTAAAACCCACACACACTCATCTTCTCTCCTCTTTCCCTCTCTTTTTAAGCTCCAAGTAAGTGACCTCAACGTGGATTCTTTTCATTTTGATTTATGTTTTGTGATTTGGGTTTTGACCATGTTCTTTGGAAGGAAACAAGAGTTATTTTGATGTTTTTAATTGTGGATTGAGCTTGAAGCATGCTAGGGTTTAGGGGTTTGCCATAATCATGTTTGCTTAAGTCAAGCAATGGATTTGGATTGTTTTGTATATGATTTTGTAATCTTTAGTCTTATTCATGATTGTGATGGTGTTTTTGGTGATTTGGAGTGAGTTGGAGGTGAGTTCAAGTTACCCATAAACTAGGGATCTAATGATCTTGCTAGGTTTAGCTCTCCTTTAATGGCAAGCATGTTATTTGTGTATATTTGATTGAGAAATGAATCTTTGATGCATATGTGAAGTGAAATTGAGTATTATGGCTTCATATGGTGATAGGAAGGACCAAAGCAGTCTTACATGATTTTACGGAGTGATTTAAGGTAAGGATTTATGTGAAAAGAGAGGAGAAAGCAGTGACAGTGTGGCTGTGAACTGACAGAAAACAGGGGACACTTTGCCAATAAACTGGTAATGATCGGCCTAACTAAAAATTATGATTTTTGGTGGCTAGATAGATCAATGGGTTACCTTTCAAATATCATTTGAATCGCCTTAATCCGATTCTATGGAAAAAGTAATGGCTGTTTTACTAGAACTGTGCAGGTTCGACCAAAACTGACACACTTGTGTTCTGACTCCATTTTTGGGACACTATTGTATGGATCATACTTTTTGTTGTAAATGAAAGTTTTTCAAGACTTCTTAATCTTTCCATACTGGGGTTTTAGGTCTCCATTTGAGGTCTAGGGTGAAAGTTTTGAATTTGTGAAGTGAACTAACTGCTTCGGTGCAAATTGGATTGTTATTGCAATTTCTGTGCAACGTATACATGGGGGAAAATTCTAAAAATTTTACTGTAGATTGTCTATATTATTTTTGAATTTCCTACATGATGTCATCAATTTTGGTTGAGTATTTTGAATTTGGTGATTTTTGAAAGTATTTTGAGTAATTGTGCAAAGAGCAATAATAAAGATTAAGTGAGATTGATAATGCGCTCATTTCATGTATTTTGGGCCAAGTAAGGTGATTTAAGGGGGGAAACAAATATTATGGGGTTTAATCGGGCATTTAACTCAATTATGGGGAGAAAGGAAGACAAATATGTATTGTGGGAGTATATTTATGTGTTATGGACTTTACAAAGGAAAATACCAAGTTTAATGAGTTAATAGCTTCTATGGCTTTCAATAACTCGTTTGGGGTGGAAAAATACATTTATTAGGCTTATGAATGAAAGATGAGAAGTGGGGAGGACAATGATTCCAGAAACAGTGTTTATCGGATCAAGTTGGTGTTATATATGCCATTTTGAATCAAGATACATCTCTGTTGGCCTTAAATCCATAATATCAGTTCGTTTCAGAGGTATAAAAAAAAAAAATCAATCTTTCATTATAACCATCCTGAGGGCCTGTTGCCAAGAATCATTTTTTTTCAATCCATTTATAACCATTAAGGCCTTTTCCTTTTTAATCTCATCTATCTTATGGTGGTTTATTTTACTTTCATTTAACTTTATATTAGATTAATTACTTTCAATTATCCAGTTTTAGGGTTATCTTAGCATAGCCTATCTTACAAGTTATGTGAGTTACTTACTGAATTTCTATCAAAGTTACAAGTTATGTGAGTATCATTTACTGACTACATATATCCACAATTACATTTGTGCAACAGAGCCAAGGCCTAATTTATCGTTCCTCATTATGCATAAGTTTTATCAATTTGGAACATATTTATCAAGTTCGAATCCATTTTAAAGACGTAAGGTACGTTCACTGCCTGTATTTTTAAGATTCAGCACCATTTTGTCAAGTTATAATGTCATTTGGTAAGCATACCAATGAATCAGTTTAATAAGAGATTTACCACATAATTGGTGACCCCGTCAGTGGTAGGGCGACGGCCCTTCAATAAGTGATACGTCGCGACATCAGGTAATGGTTCTCGATCGACCTGGCAGATGTGCACCTATTAATGGATCGTCATATCTATCAAGGGGTTCACTTATAGATAATAATGAGCAATTCAGTTTCATATTACTTCCATTTTCATTATTGTTGCGAACTAAATGAATTACAAAGGCAGGTACCCATCAATAGTGTTTCTACATTCATTTTACAATATAGGAATGCATATACTGAGTTTCAGCTCACATTTTTGAATTGTTTTCATGTTTTCCATTTTAGGTGATGAAGTATCACATGTTTCTCCATTTAGCAAGCCCTTTTGGAAGCCATCAGATGCTCACAGTGGATTCAGCATAGCATGAATGTTGGTATCGACCTCAGAGTCAAGTTGGGTCTATATTCAATATACTTGTGTAGTGTGGAGTGTGAGTTCGCACATGGTATGATTAATTCGATTGTATTGAAGTTGAACTATGATGGACTTTGGTTTTGGAGTGTTTCAGTTTAATAGCTATTATGATTTGAACATGAGTTGAAAGATTAAATGGTTTCAGTGAGCCTGGTCCTTATCAGGACGGCAGTAGCGCCTTCTATCACTTAGTTTTCCGCTACAGTTTTCCATAAATCATATCATTAGTATTTTGGGGTGTTACATGTAGCAGCTATCTGAACGAGTGGACTACATGTAAGTTAGTATGCTGAATGTTTGCTCAATTGTGGTCCACAATTAAGTTAGGCACAAATAATTCAGTTAAGCACGTATACATTCACATTGGCACATACTTTTCACGTTAATGACCACTAAATCAAGCTCACACACACATAATTCCTGTAAGTCGCACATTTCTTGCTCTGATACTGCTTCTGTAACACCCCGCCCAAAGTTGGCAGGCGCACCACCACCGTGAATGTTCGATTAAGAACGCCCACAAGGCTCTCTAAACTTCTTAATCTTAATTAACCTGTTAATAGGCGATAGCAGCGAAAGCTCTTATCGAAATCTAACTAAAGTTCGGGAGGCTAATTATACAACATGCATTTACATATATACACTTAAACCATATCCATAATATTCTTACACATGCATAATCCCAAAAATATATCCATGCTTGTACTTATGGAACCTAATCCACAACATAGCATGCATGAGTTGCGCATCCTCAGCTTCACTCTCCAAAAAATGCATCTTACCCGAGCCCTGTGTATGCTCCGGTGACTTCCTTTAGCTTGCACAACCTGACAAATGGTCATGAGCTCCCTGAGCCCAGTGAATAGCCCTTTTTAGCAAGTGATAAACATCACATAAGATCCCCTCACCCCATCTTTTCTTTTTCCTTTTTTTTGGGTCAAGCTATCTTTTTTTGACTCATCTTTACTTTTTAATTTTGAAAAAAAAAAAAAACAAAGTATTAGTAGCACAATAACTCAACTGGTTACTCCCCAAACATAATGATGTTAGCCTAAAACATACATGTATGTCTAGGATAAAACACATAAAATATATGCACATAAATCATGCACTCACACATTAATCAAAATTAGTAACTACAAATTATGGAGTGTTACATCCTTCCCCCCCTAAAATAGGTACCGTCCTCGAAACTTACCTTTTTACCCTTGATGTGAGTCATCCTAGTTTTTCTCCGACGGTTTTGTGACATAGATCCTCCCTGCAAAACTTTTGGCCCCATTGTAATTTGTCTTCCTATTCGGTGGCTGGGGTATGTCTTTTTCATTGGAGAATGGTCTCTAAATATTTCCCGGAACCCTTCTATTTGGTTGGGGGCAATTGGAAGCTACATGACCAGTTTTCCGCAGTTGATGCACTTTTCCGTCGCTTGGCAGTATTCAGTTCCACCCTAAATTTTCTTACAGAATTAATAGTATTTCATATTTGCAGTTGGTGTAGGCATTCCCACTTCTTGAATATCGTTCTTCTGTTTCTCAGACACGAAGTTCCCTCTACTGAATTTCCTTGTAGTAGCTGCATTCTTAGACATACTTTCTTTCAAAACCTTTTCAACTCGCATTACTCTTTGGTTGCACATTGCTTGCTCTGATACTACTTCTTTACCTTTTTATTTTTTTAAAAAAGGACAATGTATTAGTAGTGTAATAACTCAACTAGTTATTCCCCAAGCATGATAATGTTAACCTGAAACATACATATATATCTAAGATAAAACACATACAATTTATGAACTTAAATCATGCGCTCACACATTATTCAAAATTAGTAACTACAAATTCTGGAGTGTTACATCCTTCCCCCCGTAAAATAAGTTTCGACCTCGAAACTTACCTTTTTTCCCTTGATGTGAGTCATCTTAGTTTTTCTCCAACGGTTTCGCGACATCAACCTCCCCATAGAACTTTTGCCCCCATCATAACCTGTCTACTTGTTCGGTGGCTGGGGTATGTCTTCTTCATCAGAGAATGATCCCTTAATATTTCCCGGATCCCTTCTATTTGGTTAGGGGCAATGGGAAGCTATATGACTAGGTTTTCAGCAGTTGAAGCACTTTCCCGTCGCTTGGTAGCATTCAGTTCCACCATGATTTTTCTTGCAGAATTCACAGTATTTCATATCTGTAATTGGTATAGGCATTTGCTCTTCTTAAATCACGTTCCTCTGTTTCTCATACACTAAGTTCCATCTGTTCAATTTCTTTGTAGTAGCTGCATTCTTAGCCCTACTTTCATTCAAAACCTTTTCAACTCGCATTGCTCTTTGGTATATGTCTTGATACTTGGTGAAGACATGAGATTATAAACCTTTACGAATTTCAATATCTAAACCGTCTTCAAATCGATCAACTTTCCTTTGCTCTGTGTCGACCAGATGCCTCCTAAATTGACTGAGCTCGGTAAACTTGGCACCATATTACATCATTGTCATATTACCCTGTTCTAAGTTAGAGAATTCTAAATCCACAGCGCTCTGCACGCCCCTAGGATTTTATTGTCCATTAATCTTTTCTTTAAGTTTTTACCAAGTTAGTGGGTTTGTTTTCTTCATCTTCATCCCTCGGCTTGGCATAATCACACCAATGATCTGCTTCTTAAGCAAATAAATGCGTAGCCAAACCTACCTTCTACTCCTCAGGGCATGTCATGGTCTTAAATATCTTACCAAGATCCATTATCCACTCATCTAACTCGGAGGGATTCGCAGTTCCCCTAAACTTTGAAAGTTGTAACTTAAGGAACTTGTTAAGTAAATTAGTCCCCATCATAGGGTCAGCTTTATTCCCACCATCATCAGATCCACCTCATCCTCTTGTAGCAGCCATCTAAATGAGTTGACTACACGTAAGTTAGTATGCTGAATGTTTGCTCAAGTATGGTCCACAACTAAGGTAGGCACAAATAATTCAGTTAAGCACATATACATTCACATAGGCATACATACTTTTCACATTAACGAGCACTAAATCAAGCACGCAGGCACATAACTCCTGTAGGTCACACGTTGCTTGCTCTGATATCATTTCTGTAACGCCCTGCCCAAAGTTGGCAGGCGCATCACCGCCGTGAATGTTCAATTAAGACCACCCACAAGGCTCTCTAAGCTTCTTATCCTTAATTAACCTATTCATAGGTGATAGCAGTGGAGGCTCTTATCGAAATCTAACTAAAGTTTAGGAGGGTAATTCTGCAACATCCATTTATATATATATATATATATCTAAAGCACATCCATAATATTCTTACACATGCGCAATCCCAAAAATACATCCATACTTGTACTTATGACACCTAATCAACAACATAGTGTGCACGAGGTACGCATGCTCAGCTTCACCCTCCAAAAAGTGTATCTTACCCTAGCCCGTGTATGCTCCAGTGGCTTCCTTTAGCTTACAAAACCTGAAAAATGGTCATGAGCTCTCCGAGCGTAGTGAATAACCGTTTTTAGTAAGTGATAAATATCACGTAAGATCCCCTCACCCCATCATTTCTTTTTCCTTTTCTTGGGTCAAGCCATCTTTTTTTGACTCATCTTTGCTTTTTCGTTTTTTTTTTAAAAAAGCTTTAGTAGTACAATAACTCAACTAGTTATTCCCCAAACATAATAATATTAACCTAAAACATACATATATGTCTAAGAGAAAACATATAAAATATATGCACATAAATCATGCACTACACATTAGTTGAAATTAGTAACTACAAACACTGGAGTGTTACATCCTTCTCCCCTTAAAATAAGTTTCATCCTCAAAACTTACCTTTTTTTCCTTAATGTGAGTCATCTTAGTTTTTCTCGGATGGTTTCGTGACATAAACCCTCCCCGTAGAACTTTTGCCCCCATCATAGTCTGTGTTCTTGTTCGGTGTCTGGGGTATGTCTTTTTCATCGGAGAATGGTCTCTTAATATTTCCCGGAGCCTTTCTATTTTGTTGGGGGCAATGAGAAGCTATATGACTAGGTTTTCCGCAGTTGAAGTGCTTTCCGGTCGCTCGGTAGCATTCAGTTCCAGCTTGAATTTTCTTACAGAATTCACAGTATTTCATATCTGTAGTTGGAGCAGGCATTCGTTCTTCTTGAATAACGTTCTTCTATTTCTCAAGCACTGAGTTCCCTGTACTAAATTTCTTTATTGTAGCTACTTTTTAAGCCTTACTTCCATTCAAAAGCTTTTCAACTTGCATTGCTCTTTGGTATATCTCTTGATACTTGGCGAAGACTTGAGATGATAAACCTTTACGAATTTCAATATCTAAACTGTCTCCAAATCGATCAGCTTTCCTTTGCTATGTGTCGACCAGATGCCTCCTAAATCAACTGAGCTCGGTAAACTTACCCCATATTCCATTACTGACATATTACCCTGCTCAAAGTTAGAGAATTCTAACTCCTTAGCTCTCTACACGTCCCTGGGATGATATTGTCCGTTCATCTTCTCTTTGAGCTTTTATCAAGTTAGTAGGTTAGTTTTTCTCCTCCTCATTACTCGGCTTGACAGAATCCCACCAATGATCTGCTTCTTCAGTGAATAAACGCGTAGCCAAACCTACCTTGTACTCCCTAGGGAACATCATAGTCTTAAATATCTTATCAGGTTCCCTCATCCACTTATCTAACTCGG
Organism: Carnegiea gigantea; assembly: GCA_029747015.1. NCBI lineage: Eukaryota > Viridiplantae > Streptophyta > Magnoliopsida > Caryophyllales > Cactaceae > Carnegiea > Carnegiea gigantea. Next base: position 232,949 of record JAKOGI010000861.1, on the reverse strand, counting down.
AGGGATTTGCTGTTCCCCTAAACTTCGAAAGTTGTAACTTAAGGAACTTGTTGAGTAAGCATAGGGCTAGCTTTACTCTCTCCATGACCAGATCAAGCTCCTCCTCCTGTAGGAACCATCTAAATGAGTCGACTAGATGTAAGCTAGTATGCTGAATGTTTGCTCAAGTGCATGCTGAATGTTTGCTCAAGTATGGTCCACAACTAAGTTGGGCACAAATAATTCAGTTAAGCATATATACATTCACATAGGCATATACTTATCACATTAACGACCACTAAATCAAGCACACATGCATATAATTCCTGTAGGTCACACATTGCTTGCTCTGATACCACTCCTGTATCGCCTCGCCCAAAGTTGGCAGGCGCATCACCACCGTGAATGCTCGATTAAGAACACCCATAAAGCTCTCTTAACTTCTTAACCTTAATTAACCTATTCATAGGTGATAGCAGCGGAAGCTCTTATCGAAATCTAACCAAAGTCCGGGAGGCTAATTCTAGAACATGCATTTACATATATATACTTAAACAATATACATAATATTCTTACATATGTGCAATCCCAAAAATACATCCATACTTGTACTTATGAAACCTAATCCACAACATGGCATGCATGAGGTACTTAAACTATATCCATAATATTCTTACACATGTGCAGTCCCGAAAATACATACATACCTATACTTATGAAACCTAACCCACAACATAGCATGCACAAGGTACGCATGCTCAGCTTCACTCTCCAAAAAGTGTATCTTACCCTAGCATCGTGTATGCTCCGGTGGCTTCCTTTAGCTTACAAAACCCGAAAAATGGTCATAAGCTCCCCAAGCCCAGTGAATAACCCCGTTTAGCAAGGGATAAATATCATGTAAGATCCCCTCACCCCATCATTTCTTTTTGCTTTTTTTTTGGGTCAAGCCATCTTTTTTTGAGTCATCTTTTCTTCTTTTATTTTTGAAAAAAAAAAGAAGAAAGTGTTAGCAGTATAATAACTCAACTAGTTATTCCCCAAACATAATAATGTTAACCTAAAACATGCATATATGTCTAAGATAGAACACATAAAATATATGCACATAAATCATGCACTCACATATCAGTCGAAATTAGTAACTACAAATTCTGTGGTGTTACACACGACTTAATCAAATATTTCCTAAAGTCCTGCATTAGGAAAGCCTATCAGCAAAAAGGGAATACATTCGATGTGTCTATTCAACTTCTTCATATCTTTATGTTAGCCAAAAATCAGTGTGAGCACCTACAACCACCTATGAACAGAAGATATGGAAGCTTCAATCTATTTCCGACTCCCTTTGAGCTTATTACCAAGAGGAATGTTCATTGACCTGCTTCCTAAAATAAGGATACCCACAAAACATTTCGAAAAAAATGAGCGGAAGCCTAGTACGTTTATTCCTGTATGGTGAAGTAACCTTTTAAAATCAGTTAGTTAGGCACAGACATTTATATTCATTGTAGCTCAAAATAACAAGGGAAAAGAACATAAGTAAAGTTGCTTTATCGATTATTTGGGAGTAGAATCCTGTCGATGTCTAAGGCGATCATTGAGACATGCTACACCCCAGGTCGATCGGAAAGTCTGCGCAAGCGCTGAATGCTTGATAACTGATGAAGCCACCCGTTTAGATGACAATACATTGTTTTAACTGAGTACCTTCGCAAGTATTGTATAAAAATTTATATATTTAGTGAAACATGCGAATTTTTAAAGACTACAAGCAACAAACATACTTTGAGCTTTCTAAATCGTTTTTTGATAAAGTACTTGTTTATGGCTTAACAATGATGAAAATGGCCTCGTTTTTGCTGTATACATACAAATTTTTATGGTTAGTAGAGTTTCTAATATTTTTGATTACTTACCACCTTAGTAAATATTTTACAGTTTTCTTTAGGACTTTTCTTAATTATCAATGCACTCATGTATTGATCTAAGCACACAAATAGATTTTGGTTTCCTATTGACATGAGGCCTTCTTATTTTTATTGCTGTCATCATTGTCATTAAAGGCATTGATGCTATTGTGATCACTATAGGCATTAATATTTCCATTTGTAATGCCCCCAAATTAAACATGTTTCACTGTTTATATCCTCCTTAATAATAAATCACTCAATTGTAATATGATGAATCCAATGATAGGGGCGTTACCACCGTCCAAAAGGACAAGGCTTGAAGCATGAGTGTTATAAATAACACAGTTAAGCATAACCTCCACTGTACACATTCACATATGCTCATCAATTCACAATCAAGCGTTAACCAATATAAGGTTTATAAATCATAACAAGATAATTCATCATGTAATCTACATCTTCATCTACAGAAGAATTCCAAATACAACTTAAAGTATGCATATACGGCATTACTTCTGATCCATCTAGATTTTCCTACTTCACTTATTCTCTTCAGCTGATTTGCTGGCATGAGGGCAATACTCTGAGCATTTGCCTAAAACAAAACATGAAAAACATTTCGAACTGTGAGCCGAAGCTCAGTACATGCATTCCTGAATTGTTAAATGATCATTGAAACACTAGTTGGGCCCGCTTTGTAATTCATTTAGTTAAAACAGTGAACAAGACGATGTAAAGTTGCATTGATAGTTATTATCTGATAGTAAACCCCTTGATGCTGTTACGATCTATGGATAGGTGTACACCTGCCAAGCCGATCGGGGACCTGGCCTGAAGCCGCGCGGGTAACTGAAGGGCGAATGCCCTCTAGATGATAACTGATGGGGTCACTAATTAATTGATAAATCACTGTGTAAACTGATTCATTGATGTACTTACCAAAACATGATAATGTTGATAAATACATTGTGATTTCTAAAGATACAGGCAATGGACGTATCTGCAGTCTTTAAAAATGATATTTCACTTGATAATACTTATGCTCAATGGAAATGATAGACTAGGCCTCAACTCTGTTTCATAAATGTCACTGTGAGTATGTGTAGTTAGTAAATGTTCCTTACTCGCATAATTGAATTAGTAAAAGTAGGTGTAACAGAAGTCGAATAATGAAATGGGATACATAACTTGTGCATTTCAATATAATAAACTGATTTTAATTCAATATAAGACAAGTTAAACCAAAATGAACTGATTTAAATCAGTTAGGATTACTGAACTTGAAATTCAATAAATTGAAGTAAAATAAACGAAATAGAAATGATTGAGGTGATAATGAAAAGATTTTAGTTGATATAAATGAAATATGGGTTTCTAATATTTCTGAAATGGATAATGAAAAGTGTGAGTATCAATACCTCTAAAATGGATAATAGAATAGTTAATGCCTCTGAAACGGATTATAGAAGGTTCAATGCCATGAGGGGTGTTGTGAGGTTCATAAAAGCTCAAATAACCTCAGTAAATCTGATAGACACTAACTTGAGTCATTACTGAGCCCATTTCTCAAATTTCATTTTCATGCTCACTCAACTCGGTTCTCAAACACAAGCAAGCTTCTATGCAATAACAAACTTTTTGAACTCACTGCACTTTGTAATTTCTTTGCAATACCCATTATTATATAGAAACTTTTGAAAATAATTCCAAATGCCACAATTTCTGTATTCACTCATGTTACCGTTTGATAGTTTGCATTAGAAAATCCATATCTTTCACTTTCGATCTCCAAATAAGATGTAAGACCCCAATATGAAAATCTCATAATGTTACTAAAACTTTCATTTAGGACACAAAGTATGATTCACATAATAAGGTCCCTAAAATTAGGATAGAACACAGACGTGCACAATTTCAGTTCAATCTGCGCAGTCGTAGCAAAATGACCATAACTTTTTCCACAGAACTCGGATTAAGGCGATTCAAAAGGCGTTTGAAATATAACTCATTGATCTATCCATACACCAAATATCACAATTTTTCAGTGACCCAATCAATACCAGTTTTTCCGTGAAGTTACTGTTCCAGTTCAGTTTCTAGTTTCAATGTATTCTGCACAGTCTTGAGTAAATTGGTCATAACTTTGTCTACACAACTTGAAATTGAGTAATTCCAAAGCCCACTAAAAGCTAACATCCTTCTCTAGATACTCACCAAAAATCCCATTTCTCCCATGCCTCGTTTGTTGCCAGTTTAATCCGAAACAGACCCCTATTTTGGGTCTGTTTCCAGCCCAAAATCACTTAGTTTCAATCTTTTCTTCACAATCCACCAATTAAAATCACTCTTTAAGTCATCTAAGTTATCATAAACATCTTGATATTCATTAAAAATGCCAAAGATAACAAAATCTCATTTAAAACAATCAAAACCCATCACTTCAATCTAAACTTGCATCATCAAGATCAAACCCAACCTTAGCATGCTTACTTACTTAACCAACCATTTAAACTTCAAATATAACTCTTATTCTTATCAAAATAGCATGATCAACAATAAAAACCAACAAAGACAAAATTAAGAAACAAAAATCAGCATGATAGGTCAAAGAATTACTCACTTGATGCTTGGAAAAGAGAGGTGTGAGTGATGCTTGAAGGAGGAAGAAGGTGGCTGGTTGTTGGAGGGGTGTTGGGGTGGTTGTATAGTGGTGCTTCTGGTGGTGTTCTCTGGCAGAAAAGGGGCAGCAGCAGGGCAGCAAAGGCACGGCAGCAAGGGCCAGCAAAATGAAGAGAAAGAGAGGAAGAAAAGTCTTGTATTTTGGTATGGATATTTTCTTTCTTTTTTTTTTTTTTTTTACTTGGTTGATAATGAAGCAAAAATACTTGGCTGCAAATTAACCTCACAATCTACTTTTGCGAAGGGCAATTAGGCCTAATTAACGGTAATTAGCTAAACAAATGAGGTCGAGACTTGTTGGGCCGAAATTGGCCTTAAATGGGCTCGGGTTCGCAAGTTAGCTTAAACCGAGTGCGTTTGAATTTTTTTTTTTCAAAGTTCGAAATTAAATGTAATGTCATGAAAAATAATTTAATCTTTTAAATCATAAATATCGAGGCCTACTATCAATTTTTCCCGAAATTGTTCGGTAAATAAAACTCGAATTGCAAAGTGGGGCCTGAAATGAATTTTTCCAACTGGGATGATTCAATGAGATAAATAAATGTAAAAAATAAATAACATGGCTTAATTAAATACATAAATATGATTTAGGGTCGGGTTATTACAGCTTTCCCCCCTTAAAGAGTTTCGTCCTTGAAATTTATGAACTTTGACTATCATGCAAGATGATTTCAAGTGAATATGAGTACTGGCTTTCACTTTTTGCTCAGTTTCCCAAGTAGCTTCTGGGGGGTATGATTTGCCCAAGGCAATAAAATTTAACTGCTTAATCCTGTGATCCGATATCTGAATTTGATGCTCTTGAAACACAAGACCCTCAATGACTGCAAGGGAATCAAGACAGCATGGTCAGGGTCTGAAATATACTACCTGAGTTGTAAGGTAAGGAACACGGAACATGTTATGCACATGTTTGAGTTATACAGGTAGATCTTGTAGGCAAGTTATGGAATTCGACCTTTCAATAAACTGATATGATCCAAAAGATCTTGGCCTCCATTTAGGTCGCAGCGCAACCTCCTTACACCCTTAGTTGGTGAGACTTTCTGAAAACTTATCATATACCGAAAATTTCAGAAATCTCTATCTTTTATCAACATAGCTTTTCTGTCAGTTCCAATGGTCTGCTTTCAAGAGTCTTCTACGATATGCCGTCTTATTTAATGTTGAAGAAGATCTTCATGACCCATAAGATGATTTGATGTCAATATCTGCCGTCATTTGTTCTGATGTTTAATGAATGATTCTCTGCTAGTGCTATCACAACGTTGACTGCCGGGAGTTCCATACTGTCTTCAAATGCAAATGAAGCACTACAGGTGCTAACTTAGAAGAGTTGATTCATTGATATTTTGAGATACTCGAGATGATAAGAACTACCAAAGTTCAATCCCGTTCCAAAGGCTCCTTGAAGTACATGTCAAATAGGCTTGAAATCTCTGATCTCTGTCAGACACTATTACTAAGGGAATCCCATGACAAAATCTATCAAAATTGAATCCTAGTTCCAAGTGGGAATTTCTAATGGTCTCAATTCACTTACGGGGTGCTGGTATTCTGCCATGGCCTTTTGGCAAATCAGACCTTCATCCATGATAAATATTCTGCAATATCTCTTCTCATATTGTTTCACAAAAATATTTCCTCAAATCTGTGTACACATTGGTGCCCCCTCGATGCACCAAATAGCAAGTATTATGAGCCTCCTCTAAGATCTGCTTTCTTAAGATTTTGCTTTATTCTTTGGAGCACAGGATCACTATCTTGATTCACTCTAGGCTCCTCCATTAGGGAGGGCTATAAGGTAAGTACCAGCAGTTCAACATTTGCTTTCCAGTGCGACACTAATTGACTGTGCAAATCCTCAAGCTCTCTCAAGAAATTCAGTTGAGTAATCACTACGGTGTTCACAGTATGTTATGCTTTCCTATTCAGAGCGTCTGCCACAATACTTCTAGTTCTTGGTTGATAGTGGATTTACCACAACTGATGCTTCATGTAGACTGTGCTTCTTATGAGAGAAGATATACTTCAAACTCAGATGGCCAGTATAGATTACACAAGATACCCCTTCTCAGTGCACCTGGATTATGGGTAAGGTACACCCATAAGACTTGAACTGTTGGGAGGAATAAGGTACCACTATATGACAATTCCTTTTTGAACTCGATAATTCCCTACTAAACTCAAACGGTTTCTAATCCCAATGCATTGGTGGGTCTTGAGCACTTTGTAACTGCATTTTTTTTTTTCAAAAAATACCATTGCTTCCAACCGTACTCATGCTTTTTGTATTTGCTATGTAATTGATGTTCCTTCAAGGTCTATAACATCATCTCAAATGAACAGTATGCTCATCTTTGTCCTTGGAGTATTTCAAGACATCCTTTATATACACCACTATAACTTGTCGAGATATGGTTTGAAACTCTATTCATAAGATCTGTAAAGGCCGCGGGGCCATTGATTAGGCCAAAAGGCGTCACAGTGAATTCACCATGACCCCTACATGGTCCGTAGTGTGGTTTTGGTAATGTATTCAGATATAATGCTAAGTTGATGATACTCTGACCTCAAATCAATCTTAGATCAGACTCCTGCTCCCTGTAGTTGATCAAATAGGTCATCTACTTGGGGCGATTGGTATGTGGTGTTGATGGTGATCTTGTTCAGGTCTTTGAAATCAATACATAACCTTAAGGTTCCATTCTTGTTCTTTACGATCAACACTGGGGCACCCCATGGTGATACACTTGGCCTAATAAAGCCCGTCAGTAACAGCTCATCTAGCTGAATCTGTAGTTCCTTAAGCTCAGTTGGGGCCATACGATATAAGGTTTTTTTGAGATAGATTAGGCACCAGGGATGAATTCAATCTCATACTCAATTTCTCTTAGCGGAGCAGTCCCGGTAACTTTTCCGGAAAACTTCTTTGAACTCACAAACTATAGGGATATCTTCTACTTTTTCTTCCTTAGGTTGAATGGTAATAGCATAACACCAATGCACAATGTATTCTTAACATAAGAGCTCACTTGGTTTCATAATAGAATTTAAAAGACAAGGTTTTTCCTCTTCTTTGACCATAAAACATATTTCTCTCCCTTGTTCTTTTCTTGAAATAACCTTAGGGTCATCACAACCTATCTTGACCCCATAAGTACACAACCAGCTCATTTCCAAAATGATATTGAAGTCTGACCAGTCAAATTGAAACAGAACTCCAGGGGAAACTACCTCACCAGTAGTAATTGAAACAAATTTATGAGATGTAGAGCACTCAACCCTAGAGTAGTTGGATAACTTGATTCCATAATTGGTTTCTGCCTTCTTATTCTCAAGGTTCACATGCATGGCAGATCATGTGAATATAAATGAATGAGTGGCAATTGAATCAATCAATACACAAAATGGCTTCGAAATTAAAAGAGAGCTTCAATGCTGCACCAGAGGTGGGAACTCCCTTCTTGCTCAACACGTAAGCCCTTCCTACAGCTGCGGGCCTTGAAAGTGAGAGCCCTTAATTACAACCTTCAGTTTTCGGGAGCAGGCAGCGATGAGTGCTCTAGGATACCACACCACGTGCATTTGTTAGTTCCCACTTAGCAATCCGAAGCGGTGTACTTAGTTCTTTCATAAATCGGCTCCAAATGAAGTCAAGCCCTAAGAGCTTATTCTTAACAGTGTCCCGCCAAATATCGATTTCACCAGTTAGATGAAATGTTCCAATGTTTACCCAATTATCACCTGGAATCTCTATTACAGTGAAAACTTTCTCGACTCCTCGAATCCATTCCTAAGGTTCCACTGGGTCATACTTTCCACTCTAGAGTCCTTTAGTATGAATCAACTGAAGACATTTTTCCATGGAGCAGTAACCCATCAACATTTCTCACTGACGCAGTCTAAATGCATGACAAAGATTTTGATTGTCCAACTTAAACTTTATAAAACTGATCTTCAACAGGAAACTGAGGTTGAATCAGCTAAAAAGGGTAGACACATCGCATTTCCCTTAGCAATGGATTCTACAAATTTGATAATAACCAGCCTTTATACAAAGCGTAGTTAAGATCTACCTTCTATTCAAGCATGCTATAAAATTATCATCTATTGACATGGGTGCAACCCAATCATAATCCAGCTACTAGTAACAATTGAGCTCTTAAAAATAGGAAAAAGTGATCAGAACTGATGAAGATATGACATGAGAGTGAATGATGATGCAACTGGATGGGGTGATACTATGAAGATAAAAAGATAAAGCCCCTAGTCAAGTGAGGCGTATCTAACAGTTGATCATCGAACAAGGATAATAGTAGATGGTATGTCATCAGAAAGTGCAGTGAAATATTATCAAGAGTAATGTCTACGTCACGGATGGAGATGGAATCAATGGAATGCTTGCAAGAGTTTGGGCGATTTAAGCAAGTCTTGAATTGCAATGGATTGAAGCAATAATGTCTCTCTAAAGTGTCCTTGGTTTCTCTTGTATAGAAGCGTCGGTAGTCAATGGTTTCAAGCTTATGTACCATAGAACAAGCCTCTCCAAAATCCTACAATTTAGGGGATAGTACATCGAGAACCCCCATATAGCTCACTTCGATGAAATTCTTGGGTTACAAAAGAAAATATCTGCAATCAATGAGGCATATTGAAGTAATTGCCACTTGGGTTCGAGAAGCGCACAAAATGGCACCCATATGATGAGGAAATATAAGCTCAAAATTGTACGTATCCACTGACTTGAACAGTCTGTACCATCAGACTTCTAGGCTGAATTTCATTGGCCACTGGTCTCCAAATGTGTTACAACATGGGCCATTGGAAAGCTTACTTTCTGGACTTTGATATAGAATAACTAAAACATATCTATCTAATGGAATGTATGGCTGCAAGTGGACTAAACTCAGACCTTGTGCATTAGGATTCTGCCAACTTTGTAGACTTTGACTTGTCTTGTTTCATATGAAAGATATCTCCTTAAACTTAAACTCAAGATGGAAAATCCTTACGTAAATCATGGTGATCATGGACCAAAGTTACTTCAAGATCGGTCCTTATGCACTGACCAAAACTGCTAAGTTGATTGAACGTGTGTATTCCGCCCATACTTGGTTTTCCCTATACATTTAACCTCAAAATGAGTCAAGGGCATTTCATAGGACACATTTGTAACAACCCCCAACACTAAGGCTACAAGTGTTAATGATTCTGAAATTTCTGGGGGGAAACGGGCAGAGTTTCGCCTGCAAACTGGCCAATTCCCAGGCTTAAAACCTTACATCACATCATCTGCATTGAATAGAAGTATAAAAGGATACCAAATTAAGCTCAACGGCTACACGCCGAAGACCACAACTCTACGGACTACACGCCCGGAGTACAAGTGTTTACATCCCAAAAATAAACAATTCAAGCTAAAAGAATGGCATACCAATCAGATGGGTGACTCACATGATCATACATATCTAAATGTATTGGAACATCTTTAACTTGTTGTTAAAAATCACTCTTGAGTCTGATGCTTGAGATCAAACCATATATACATTGTATGGATCCATCTGACAAAGAAGAATAGACAAGTAGAATATGTGAGAGATAAGCAGACATTACTATTGTCACAAATCTCCAATGATATCATAATAATCTTCATTCCTCACTAACCAAATTTCTCAATATCTTAGCTCCATAATCCATAACCCATAAGGAAAATCTCAACCTGGCTCTGATACCAAATCTGTAACGCACCCAAATTAAACATGTTTCACTGTTTATATCATCCTTAGCAATAAATCACTCAATTATAATATGATGAATCCAATGATAGGGGCGTTACCACCGTCCAAAAGGACAAGGCTTGAAACATGAGTGTTGTAAATAACACAGTTAAGCATAACCTCCACTGTACACATTCACATATGCTCATCAATTCACAATCAAGCGTTAACCAATATAAGGTTTATAAATCATAACAAGATAATTCATCATGTAATCTACATCTTTATCTACAGAAGAAAGCCAAATACAACTTAAAGTATGCATATACGGCATTACTTCTGATCCATCTGGATTTCCCTACTTCGCTTATTCTCTTCAGCTGATTTGCTGGCATGAGGGCAATACTCTGAGCATTTGCCTAAAACAAAACATGAAAAATATTTCAAACTGTGAGCCGAAGCTCAGTACATGCATTCCTGAATTGTTAAATGATCATTAAAACACTAGTTGGGCCCGCTTTGCAATTCATTTAGTTAAAATAGTGAATAAGATGATGTAAAGTTGCATTGATAGTTATTATCTGATAGTGAACCCCTTGATGCTATTACGATCTATAAATAGGTGTACACCTGCCAAGCCGATCGGGGACCTGGCCTGAAGCCGCGCGGGTAACTGAAGGGCGAATGCCCTCTAGATAATAACTGATGGGGTCACTAATTAACTGATAAATCACTGTGTAAACTGATTCATTAATGTACTTACCAAAACATGATAACGTTGATAAATACATTGTGATTTCTAAAGATGCAGGCAATGGACGTACCTGAAGTCTTTAAAAATGATATTTCACTTGATAATACTTATGCTTAATGGAAATAATAGACTAGGCCTTAACTCTATTTCATAAATGTCACTGTAAGTATGTGTAGTTAGTAAATGATCCTTACTCGCATAATTGAGTGAGTAAAAGTAGGTGTAACAGAAGTTGAATAATGAAATGGATACATAACTTGTGCATTTCAATATAATAAACTGATTTTAATTCAATATAAGACAAGTCAAACCAAAATGAACTGATTTAAATCAGTTAGGGTTACTGAACTTGAAATGCAATAAATTGAAGTAAAATAGACCAAATAGAAATGATTGAGGTGATAATGAAAAGATTTTAATTGATATAAATGAAATATGGATTTCTAATATTTCTGAAATGGATAATGAAAAGTGTGAGTATCAATGCCTCTAAAATGGATAATAGAATGGTTAATGTCTCTGAAATGGATAATAGAAGGTTCAATGCCATGAGGGGTGTTGTGAGATTCATAAAAGCTCAAATAACCTCTGTAAATCTGATAGATACTAACTTGAGTCATTACTGAGCCCACTTCTCAAATTTCATTTTCATGCTCACTTAACTCGGTTCTCAAACACAAGTAAGCTTCTATGCAATAACAAACTTTTTGAACTCACTACACTTTGTAATTTCCTTGCAATACCTATAATTATATAGAAACTTCTGAAAATATTTCCAAATGTCACAATTTCTGTATTCACTCATGTTACCATTTGATAGTTTGTATTAGAAAATTCATGTCTTTCACTCCCGAGCTCTAAATAAGATGTAAAACCCCAATATGAAAATCTCATAATGTCCACTAAAAGTTTCATTTGGGACACAAAGCATGATTCGCATAATAAGGTCCCTAAAATTAGAATAGAACACAGACGTGCACAATTTCAGTTCAATCTGCACAGTCGTAGCAAAATGACCATAACTTTTTCCACATAACTCAAATTAAGGCGATTCAAAAGGCGTTTGAAAGATAACTCATTGATCTATCTATACACCAAAAATCACAATTTTTCAGTGACCCAATCAATACCAGTTTTTCCGTGAAGTTACTGTTCCAGTTCAGTTTCTAGTTTCAATGTATTCTGCACAGTCTTGAGTAAATTGGTCATAACTTTGTCTACACAATTCTAAATTGAGTAATTCCAAAGGCCACTAAAAGATAACATCCTTCTCTAGATACCCACCAAAAATCACATTTTTCCCATGCCTCGTTTGTTGCCAGTTTAATCCGAAACAGACCCCTATTTTGGGTCTGTTTCCAGCCCAAAATCACTTAGTTTCAATCTTTTCTTCACAATCCACCAATTAAAATCACTCTTTAACTCATCTAAGTTATCATAAACATCTTGATATTCATTAACAATGCCAAAGATAACAAAGTCTCATTTAAAACAATCAAAACCCATCACTTCAATCTAAACTTGCATCATCAAGATCAAACCCAACCTTAGCATGCTTACTTGCTTAACCAACCATTTAACACTTCAAATATAACTCTTATTCTTATCAAAATAGCGTGATCAACAATAAAAACCAACAAAGACAAAATTAAGAAACAAAAATCAGCATGATAGGTCAAAGAATTACTCACTTGATGCTTGGAAAAGGGAGGTGTGAGTGATGCTTGAAGGGGGAAGAAGGTGGCTGGTTGTTGGAGGGGTGTTGGGGTGGTTGTATAGTGGTGCTTCTGGTGGTGTTCTCTGGCAAAAAAGGGGCAGCAGTAGGGCAGCAAAGGCATGGCAGCAAGGGCCAGCAAAATGAAGAGAAAGAGAAGAAGAAAAGTCTTGTATTTTGGTGTGGATATTTTCTTTTTTTTTTTTTTTATACAGGACCGCCAAGATGCCCAGAGAGTGGAGGGACAGTACAGTCATCCCACTGTACAAAAATAAAGGGGATATTCAAGTTTGTAATAACTTTAGGGGTATTAAATTGCTCAGCCACACTATGAAGCTATGGGAGAGGGTGATTGAGAGAAGGTTACGCGAGGTTGTAGAGATTTCAGAGAACCAATTTGATTTCATGCCAGGCAGATCGGCCACTGAGGCGATCCACCTCCTCAAAGGGCTCATGGGCTTGTTCAGGGATAAAAAGGTGGATCTCCATCTGGTGTTCATTGACCTAGAGAAAGCGTATGATCGAGTCCCAAGGGAGGTATTATGGAGGTGTTTGGAAGAGAAAAGGGTGTCACCCGCGTACATCCGAGTAATTAAGGATATGTACGAGGGAGGGCATACGCGTGTTAGGATACCAGGAGGGGTCTCTAAGGACTTCGCTGTTAGTATGGGCCTTCATCAAGGCTCCGCCCTAAGCCTATTTCTTTTCACTTTAGTTTTGGATGAACTCACTAGAGGAATCCAGGATGAAGTGCCTTGGTGCATGTTATTTGCAGATGACATCGTTCTTATCGATGTGACCAAGCAGGAGGTGAATGACAGGTTGGAGAGTTGGAGGCATACGCTGGAAGCTAGGGGTTTTCGGTTAAGTAGATCAAAAACGGAGTACCTCCATTGCTGTTTCAGTGGTAGGATAGAAGAAGGGGGAGAAATCACACTGGATGGGAGGGTGATACTAAAAGTCGCTAAATTTAAGTATCTGGGCTCGATCATCCAGCAAAATGGGGACATTGACGAGGATATTAGCCAGCGGATAAGAGTGGGTTGGCAAAAGTGGAAGTCAGCATCAGGGGTACTATGTGACAAGCGAGTGCTCCTAGGATTGAAAGGCAAAGTCTATCGGATGATAGTTAGACCGGCTGTTCTCTATGGATCGGAGTGTTGGCCTCTAAAGAAGATGCATTCCCAAAGGTTGATGGTAGCCGAGATGAGAATGATCAGGTGGATGTGTGGTTTTACTAGATTAGACAAAATTAGGAATGGAGTAATCAGGAGCTTAGCTGAAGTGGCCCCCATAGAGGAGAAGATGGGGGAATCGAGACTCAGATGGTTTGGCCACGTAAAGAGGAGAAGTATGGCCGCCCCAGTGAGGAGGTGCGAATTGATCGTCCCCCCTGGTGGAAAGAGAGGGAGGGATAGACCGAAAAAAAGCCTAGAGAAAGTGGTTAGAGAGGACTTGAGAGTTGCTGGTCTGATAGAGGACATGGCTCAGGATAGAAGGTTGTGGCGGGATAGGATTAGGGTCTCTGATTGTAGGGGACCGGACGCATAGATGGTAGTAGCTCCGGTGGGGTGGGGGCGGGTTTGGTTTTGGGATGCTTGTCTACAGGTCGTGCTTTTCTGGGATGTGACGGCATCTAGTGACGGCATCTAACGCCCCTGGTGGGTTGAGGTATGTTTCTACTCCTTGGTTATTTCGCTCTCCGGCACATTTTCTCCTCCTTGGTTTTGGTTTGCATTCGTTTTCTCTATAAACTTTTTTCAAAAAAATTGTTTTGTGGGTCTTAAGGAATCGACCTCTCTATGGGTAGAAATACCGGTAGGGGTAAGGTTGCCTACAGCTGGATCTCCCCAGACCCTGCGAAAGCGGGACCCACACTGGGAGTTGTTGTTGTTGTTGTTGTTGTTGTTGTTGGTTGATAATGAAGCAAAAATACTTGGCTGCAAATTAACCTCACAACCTACTTTTGCTAAGGGCAATTAGGCCTACTTAATGGTAATTAGCTAAACAAATGAGGTACAGACTTGTTGGGTCGAAATTGGCCTTAAATGGGCTCGAGTTCGCAAGTTAGCTTACCGAGTGTGTTTGAATTTTTTTTTTCCAAAGTTCGAAATTAAATGTAATGTCATGAAAAATAATTTAATCTTTTAAATCATAAATATCGAGGCCTACTATCAATTTTTTCTGAAATTGTTCGGTAAATAAAACTCGAATTGCAAAGTGGGGCCTGAAATGAATTTTTCCAACTGGGATGATTCAGTGAGATAAATAAATGTAAAAAATAAATAACATGACTTAATTAAATACATAAATATGATTTAGGGTCGGGTTATTACACCATTTTCCTTATTATCAATACTATGGCTATTAATATTATTACTATTAAGGTGGTTGTTATTATTATTATTATTATTATTATTATTATTATTATTATGATTATGATCATCATTAGACGTCGCGTCATTATTAACCTTACCAAAAACGTTTACATTAGCTAGGATCGGATTGCAGTTCAAAGTTTACTCTTATTGCCAAGAACATGCTTTTAGTCCATATCAAAAGTATCCACCTTGAAGGCCTCAAGTAGCATTTGACGTTCTTAATTGTTTTAGATCACAAGAAACATGCCATCCTCAACCCACTCAAGCATGAATCAATCTCTGTTTATCTTTTATAACTATATTAATGCTTAATCAATTGCCAACACTAACCCAAGCTCACTGTTTGCACCATTTTAATAATACCACAAGAACTAACCCCACAATTTCCTTTCATTTATACATCTAAATCCCTTCCTATTTCTCCATTTAATTTACAAATTTATTTTAAGAAAATTGCTTCAAAATCCTCTGACCTACATTTCCCTTCTTTATTTTCTTCTTCAACCTCAATCTCGACCTGACTCCTCCTCTGTTCCCTAGCATCCATCCAACCCACACATACACACCCCCTAAACAATAAGTAACTCATTTGTAACACAATCAAAGATACCCAAAATTTAATATAACCAAATTACATGAGCACAACTCAACAATCCATACTCAATCTACAATTCCAGGACAAACACCGCAACCTCCACTTTATCAAATGCAATAATAACTCCAAGTTCACACAAATTACATTCATCGAAGCCAAGAAAACACACTAATTAATCAAATAAAGGAATAAAATTAGTAAAAACAAATGAGGGCAAAATTAGGGTTTAGCTTTTAAAAATTAATGAAACAATGCAATGAGGGGTGGAAGAGAGAATGGTGGGAGTACTGAAGGTAGCATAGTGGGCCAGCAGCCTGTGGGTGGCAAATCATGGGTTGACAGGTGAGCCACAAGCAGTGCTGGTTGTTGGGTGGAAAATAAGGAGGAAAGGATTTTGCATGAGTAAGCACAATAAAAGGGCGTTCGTGGTGGGGGCTTAAAAAGGTGGATGTTTGTTTAAAAAAATAAATCTTAACTATTATTGCTTTGATCTAATCTCACAGTAGGATCTAGATTTTTCTTGCATTTTTAACCTCTTTTTCTCCTTTTTTGGTTGTAGTAAAAATAATTCTCCTTTGCCATTGTTAAATATTTGGGCTAATATTAGTATTTTCTTGATTTATTTGGAAGGAATTTATAAACTTCACCCATAATGATTAATGTAACAATAATATTTGTTAATATATCATTGATTCACCTTGACTTTATTTACAGATATTAGTAAGCAACTTACGTATATACATTATATTACTTTTTCCCACTTTTATAATTACGATAATTTGATTTTTCAAAAAAGATATTTCATTTAAAAGCTTGAATAATTTTCGAGGCTACATTGCCGCTTCAACCTGCAATTGAATAAATAAATCAAATGCTAATTTGAAATGCGCATGGTGCTCAACTTATTTCATTTAAAATAAGATTAAGCAACGCAATTAGCATGGTTTAGGTTCGTACCATTATAACTGTAGATCAGGAGACAATGCTAATTAGTATGTAAAGACAAATGATCTCATAAGATTTTCATAAGGGCCAATGAAGCGGGGCTCAATTTTCCTTTGGCTAGGAAATGCTTTATCCCTATACTAGGAGAAACTTAAGGAAGACTTTGTCTCCTTCTTGAAATTCCAAAGGTGTTTTTCTATTGTCATCATATGAGATTTGTCAATTTTGTGGTGGTTTTGTATTGTTTTAGACTACTTTGATCAATTCCAATTCAAACACAATGGTGCTCTACATTTATATCTGTAGAATGCTTCAATAACACCTTCTGTATAGTGCCTTGATAACTATTGTTAAAGGAAACCCATTAAAGGCACATATTTCTCTTATTGCATTTAGAAATCAAGCACATAGGTTCTCAACATGTCTTCCAGTATTTGATTGACCCTTTCAGTTTAACCATCTTTTTCTAGATGACAGGCACAACTATAATGTAATTTGGTTTCCATTATTTTATATGAGGCTTTCCATAAATGAGATAAAAATCCAGTGTCTCCACCAGAGGCAATATCATTGGGGACCCCACACAATCGAACAATTTCTTTTATAGTTATGCTAACTACTTGATGTTCTAAGGTTCTTTTGTCGACACGAAGTGTCTGCCTTGGCAAGTCTGTCCACTGTGACCCAAACTGCATTCTTTGTAGTATGAGTGCTAAGGAGTTCTATAACAAAATCCATGAACGCTGAATCCCATTTACATAAAGGTATATCCAAAGTTTTTAATTTTTCTTTTAGTCATTGATGCTTTACCTTGACCATTTGACACGTAAGACATTTGTTTATATATTGAGCTATGTCTTTCTTCATATTGGTCCATCTATATTTGCCTGAAGTCCCTACTTATTCTTGTACCATAGAATGGAGAAGGTATACTAATTCATGTGCTTCTCTTAAAATGTCATTTCTAAATCTACTGTGTGCAACACATATTATTCCATTAAATGTAAGAATTTCTCAATCAACTAGGTGGAACCCAGGTGCTTTTCCTTTCATTACATCCTCTTTGATCTTTCTTATCTCTTCATTATGAATTCCATATACCAATTCCATTTCTAATTTTTCTAAATCTCGTAGGATTTCTAAAGGTATTCTTTTCACGAGAGTGCCTATATGGTAGGTTTTTCCACTAAGAGCATTAATTACCACATTAGCTTTTGCTTGCTGCTGCTGCATTTGTAATTCATAATCTTTTATCAATTTTAACCATTTTTGTTGCATCAAGTTCAACTCCTTTCATGTAAAAAGATATTTTCATCTCCTACAACCTAAAAAAATCTTGTAGGGTGCCCCATATAGGTAATTTCTTCAAATGTTTGATACAAATACTGTTGCTGCTATTTTAAGGTGATGGGTAGGGTGATTCTTCTCATAAGGTTTCGATTGTCTTAAAGGACAGGCAATCACTATGTCTTCTTGCATTACTACCAAACCAACATGGAAACATCATTGTATATCACAAATTCTTTGCCAAGACTAGGCAAGGTTAAAACATGAGTAGTATATCTATGATTGAATTCTCAAAAGGCCTTTTCATAATCATTAGTCCATATAAATGATTGTAGCTTTCTTAAGTAGATGAGTACGGAGGATTGTTGTCCTAAAAAAATGTTTTACAAATCTCCTATAATATCCTACCAATCCTAAAAAACTTTAAACCTCAGTAACAATGGTGGGTCAAGGACATTCCATAATCACTTGAATCGTTTAGGGATTTACCATAACTCCTTCATTAGGAACCACATAACCTAAAAAAGATACTTCATATGGCTAATTATAAACTTCTATTTAGAAAATTTCGTACATAACTTATGCTCCCTGGGAGATTGTAATACAATCTATAAAGGTTCTCTATGACTTTCTTCATCTGGGGAGTAGAATTACATATCATCAATGAAAACCATTGCAAACTTGTCAAAATATGGTCTAAAAACTTAATTCATTAAAACCATAAATAATGTTGGCATGTTGATCAACTGAAATGGCATTATTGTAAATACATAATGACTATACGTGGTCCTTAAGAATATTTTAAGAATGTCAAAAACCTTTATTCTCGACTGATGGTAACTTAAACTCAAATCAATCTTAGCGAAAACTTTGACTCTTCTAAGTTGGTCAAATAAATCATCAATTGGGGGGGGGGAATGGATACTTATTCTAGGTGATAAATTTATTTGATTCTTTTTAATCTATATAGAATCTCAGAGTTCCATTCTTCTTTTTTCAAAAATAAAACTAGTGCTCCCCATGGTGACATACTAGGTTGTATATATCTTTTTCTCCACTTTTTCTTCTAGAAGACATAAATATCCCATACTTTATTTCCTCCTTGTGCATCAAAGAGGCTAAATCAAATTTATCACCACACATATACATTCATTTTCTCGGGGCATCTTCAAGAGCTACTTTATGCCTATGCCAATCGATTTTAGCCGTATATTTCTCTAAATCAAATTGGTCCAATTGAAGTAGTATTAAGTCTGCTAGAAATAACCTTTTGCTTTGTCTGAAGCAAGTAATTCCAATGTGCGGTATGATAAAGTATAAAATCTCCAGTAGGCAGCCCTACATTTATTCTACTGGGCTCCTGATATATACTCATTTAAGACTGAGTTGCAGCCTTAATTGTAAAAAGTAGGATGCGCTAGAATAAAATAAAATAGCATATGAAGAAGAATTTAAAACTAGTGTATATGTTACAACGATTCCAGTAGTGGTTGCAGCTTTGTTGTTAACCACATAGGCTCTTCCTACCATTAGCATAAGGACTACTTGCCTCAGTGCCTATCCAAGAATCATTAGTAGGATGATTGCTCCATTCATAAGAGGACAATCTAAGTTTTGAAGACCCAGACTCTTATGAATTTTTGGAGCCAATCTCCTACTTCTTGTTGGGAATACTTTACCTTCTTTATATTTCTAACTTATCTTAAGGGTGGTGGGGTCATAGCTCTTAGCTCATTTTCCACTCTTTCTATGTCAGTAACCTATTCATATGACTTCTGACAGTTGGAAATTTCTTGTCCAATAAGACTTTTTGTATCGATGGAGCTAATCCTTTCTCAAATATAATCATTCTCATTTTTTGAATGGCTGCATAAATAGGAGCATACCTTGACAATTCATTGAATTTGCTCGCATATTACATTACAGATAGGATGCGTTGTTTCAAGGCTAAGAACTCTTTTTTCTCTAACTTTCAGACATGGGTGGAATTGAAATTAAACCTAGTGTCTTTTAGAAATTCTTCTCAAGAAGCTTTTCACTCATGTTTTCCTTTAGTGGTACACCACTATTTAATTGCCTCTACTCTAAGATAAAAGACTAGCACTTTTACCTTCTCACAATTAGGTACTTCTACCTAAATATTTTGTTTGTAAGTAAAATAAAGGGGTCCATAGTACCATCATATGTCCTTCGTGCTTGTGTGACCTTTTTTTATAAGTTTAGTCCCCTTTCCTTCGTTAAACGAAGGGTTTTAGGGCAGTTAGGCTAGCACTTCTTGGACTAATGTTCTAATGAACTTTATAGTGACTCATTAGTTAATGCATTCCTATGGCTAGGAATTTCATTATCAGGTTGATGGCTATGTCAAGAGGATAGTGGACTTTGAACACATTATTCTGAAGCCATGGACTCATAGGGGAGTGGATCGTTATACCTATTTAAGCTTGACATGCTAGTAAAGAAAACTCACATTAGCCCATATCAGGTATGTGCATAAGATACTCTCATAGACTTATACTATATTATGCATACAACATTTATAACATGTAGGAAATGGATGCGTAGCCATAGATCATCTTAAACACTCACATGTAGGGGATAAGTATTAGCAAGAATGCTACTAAGGGTAGGATTCTGTTGGTCTACCATGCTTAGAGATACACTAGACTATGTCATAAAATGAGATAAGTGCAAAAATATCTGCGAACTCTACTCCACAAGAATACATTTACTGGCCATTAATCTCTCTACTATTATTGAGCCTATTCCATTTGGCAGATATGATGTGGATATTACAGGTCACTTTCCTCAGGCCATAAGACAAAGTACTTGTTAGCAGCAGTGGACTACCTTTCCAAGGGGTTAGAATTTAAGCAAGAGGCTAGTATCACATAAGAAATAGTCATAGACTTCCTGTGAAAATATAGGACCACAAGGGATTTCTCTCCACAACACTTCAGTTATAAGACCTCATGCTAATACACAGATAAAAGTTACTAACAAGTATACTATCTAGGTCTTGAAGAAGTGTACTAAAGATGTTAAAGGGACTTAGGTAGATGAATTGCATGGAATCTTATGATCTTTGGTGATAACTGTGAACACTTCTATAGGCCACTCACTTGTCAAGCTTACATATTACATGGAAGCCCTTTACTTAGAAGTTGGAGTGTTAAAGGGTATGAGCCATCCCAGATTGTAAGGGCATAAATGGAAGCCTTAGACCTACTGCCATAGGTGCAGGAAGAGGCTTACAATAAGAATTGAGCTATACAACCCTAAGATCATCAATATATACGATAGGAGGGTGCGCTATCAATGTTTAAATCTTAGATATATAGTCCTAAGAAGCATGGAAGTAGTTGGAAAGGACTTCGGTAACTTGGAACCAAATTAGGAGAGACCATACAGCATAAAAGAGGAAGTGTTCCCAAATACCTACAAACATCTTATGCTAAGGGCAAAGTGGTTCCAAATACATAGCATGTAGACAACCACGGATGTTTTTATGCAAAAATTTCCACTACAAGAAATTCTAATTTCATTAAAGAATTAGATAAACTTTGTAAGTAATGCAGCCAATTTGTATGCCTTTGGGATTACCAAATTCTTGTGGGATTAATAAAGCAACCTTTACCTTCATTAATCCTTGATTTTGTGTCATAAACCATCTTATGCGAATGTAAATAAGATAATTGCATGCCAAAGTAGGAATAAACTCCTAAGATAAGTCACTAGATGCGGTTATATGCTAAATTAAGACTTATTAGGGGACAAATACCTATGATTGTGTTAAGAAACTCTACATGAGATTGATGACAAAACGCTAACGGACATGAATTAAGACATAACAAGAATTGAATTCCATTGCAAGAGATACATAAGGTATAAAATTTAGAAAACCATATTAATCAGATACAGCTCATAATCTAAATTCCTTATGATGAGGTTAAATAATCAGATTTTTTATGAGATGGAAAAGGTGCCTAAGCTCCGGTTCAAAGCCTAAGAGTCTATTAATTGAAAAACTTCCTTTAAAAGGGGAAGAGAAGTTGGGAACCTTAGATTGGGCATAAGAAACAAATCATAAACATTAAACACAGAGTTCCTAGATATGAATGCATTCCAGGCTTGCAAATGTAATAGTGAATACTGAGGAAAAATTGAAAAAAAAAAAATCTTTTATGCAAAGTCATGAAATGCATTTTCCTTTGAAGGGCTATATAGAGAGTAAAAACCTAAGAAGTTGCAATTGTAACTTAAGATTGGGGAAAACAAGAGAAAGTCATATACAACAAACATACCAAAATGAGACACACACTAAAAGTAAAATTAATGGTTTATTGATTTATTTGTTCAAATTTTGTGACATGTATAAGAATTGTTGCATTTATATACAAAGAGAGCGATAAATGAAAGTATGTGAGGACAAAAAGAAGAAAAAGGAAGAGAAGAAGAAGAAGAAAATCAAGACCCATAGTGGCCAAAGAGACTCTGGTATTCAGACTCTTTTAAGGCCCTGATACAGACTTGAGCAAGTAAGGAACCTTATGCTAGGAGTTGCACTGTCATAAAGGATGTCTTTGTTCTAACAGCAACTCTGGTCAAAGCAACCTGCTTTGTCTTTCTCTCTCTTCACTTTGCCTCTAGAGCTTCACTGAGACTCTCCCCACCATCCTCTTCTCCTCCATCTCAAATCGATCTTCTTGATTCTCTTCTCAGCCTCCTGCAAATCTTGTAACATAGAGTGGATGATATATGTAGGGGTGAAGAAGAAAGTGGTGGAGTTGCAGAGAAAGTGAACACATTCCTCCAACAGAGAGCCTGCAGAGAATCGTTTGTTAGAGAAAGGGAGAGAATTTTCACTATTCTCACCACCAAAAACCCTGCTGGTTCCCTTACCAAATTATTGGTGAGAATAGAAGTGCCTGTCTTTTAGGATCTCACTAGAATCTAGAAACCCCCCTGAAGAGATAGATCTTGGCAATGGCATAGGACAAGTGGATGATGGTGGGGGAAGGAGAAGGATATTTGGGAGGGGCTGCATGGAATATCAACCAAACCCCTAAAGCTCTTGGGGCAATGTAATACATGTAAGGATAATATGTCTCAACGGGAGCCCTAACTATTTCTTCGGTGTTAACTCTTGGACATCAATGAGAATGTTCCATAATGCCATCAAAATTTTGTCCTTCGAAATAGGGAAGAGCCGTGAGGAAGATAGCCTACATGAACTGGGCATACTAGGCCCTAAATTAGTGCAGTGATCTTAGCCCTTAGGTGATTATAAATATTGACTTTGGTGGCAAAGCCTAAGAGGTATAAGTTGAGGGCATTGATCCAAAGGGATGCCCACCATTTTTCCCTCCTGTCCTCTTCACTATAAGGTTCCTTTATGTTTTCCCACATAGTAGAATTGGTTAACATTCTCTTATAGGGGTTGAAAAGAATAGGAAACATGTGCTAGCGAATCCAGCTGGTTGTTGTTCGCCATTGATGTGTGGAAATGGTAAAAGGAGAGGAAGGAGGTGGGAAAAGGATTGAAAAAGCTTAGCAAAATTTGTAAAGAAGAGGAGAAAGACACCTGTTTAAGAAGCTGAATTTATAGGCAAAATTAAGGAAAAGAGCGTCATCAAATTAGAGGGGAAAACCCCAAGAGGCATAATAGCCTATGTGAAAACCAACCATCATTATTAGCATGGGAATTAGAGAGAAAGGGAAAAGACATTTAATTAAGGAAATTGTAGGTTGTTAATAAGCAGAAGCAAAAGTAATTTCTCGAGGAATGGATAACAAAATTACCTAAAGATTAGGAATTCCAAAGCAAAAGATCTGAAATTCAATTAGAGACAAGTTTTTATGAAAAACTGGGATAAAAATCCATTGGAAAATATTAGCTAGGTCTCTTTAGGGAAAGAAACCAAACTAGAATAGGGTATACAAAATAACCCTAAGAAAGCTCTTAACATCCCTACAACTCACCATTTAATTCAAAGAATTCCTAAATAGATCAAGGGGTTAGGATTGCTCACACTTTGAGCATCATGATTAGATTGAAATCCAATGTCACTCAAGAGGCAAATGATTTAAGTAAAAATTAACTGGAAAGAAGCATTTGATCATAGGCTAGTAAAAGCACAAGAAAGAGAATTGGACGGATCAACTCGTGAGTATTGAGCAGTCAAGGCCTAGACACAAGCCCTTTAAACCTAAAGCCATTAAAGCCTTGAAAGTATTTTTTATGCACATGGCTTGGTAAAGAAAAAAAGTACTAGCAAAAATCTTCTAAATCTATGAGGAATTAATAAAAATCTTTTAGTCTAGATAAAATTAAAAAACTCCCTATATCTAAAAAGATGTAGAATCCTATTAAAATTCCTCTTAGAGAAATGTCATAATACCATGTATAAACAAGTCATGGCCCAGATCAAAGGAAGCTTAACAAGACTTTAATAAGCTATGTTGTGCTTACTACCCTCTCTATAATTCTCCCTAACTTGGGCATCAAAGGCCTTTAGGGAGGAGAAACTCCCACCTATTTGATAGTTGTTTTACAAGCATTCCTTGGGCGCTTACACAAGTTCCTCAATGTTCCTAGAAAAGTCATGAAGCTCTAAATTATGCTGAAATAAAGATCATGTATGGAAATTAGTGAGGTATACGTTAACCAAACTAGATGATCTAACAAATAAGAGTTGGTAAGAAAACTTACTTTAGTCCAGTAATATACTTTAGCTTCTGACTTCCTTCAACAACTAAATTCACGTCTGATGTTTCATACAACAATTAAAGTCTTTTGGAATGTCCTTTTTTTTACACCACAATGTGACTAGAACTTGACACCACTCTTGTTAAGAGACTTCCCACATATTTCCAGCGCCTTCTCTTGATTGTTTCCATTAATTTCAAATTGAAGTTTTAAAACCGATCTTAAATTGAAGTGCCTAATTGTTTCCCAACTTAATGAAGAGAGATGAAGATGACAATGAAGAATGAATGAGGAAAGAGACCGGGATGAATTCGGTTATGTTCATGAGAAGAAAGGCGATGAAGGAGCGGGTCTTATTGTGTTTACACATCAATTAAGTTGTAGGGGAGAGAGAAAGAATGAGGGCGGATTTAATCATTAATTAACCTGGAAGAGGAAGAGATGAAAGAGAAGAGGGGATGGGGAGAAGCGTGCCTCACAAGCCATGTGAACATCAAGTGAGGTGGAAAGGAGATTAAGTGAGGCTGAGGGCTTGGTGTTGGGAAGAACTCCTACTAATGGAGTTACGATTTGGGTCGAGGATTGACCGAGGGGAAGGAAAGAAATGGTCCAGAAGCAGATGGGAAAGAAGAAGAAGGAGGGGAAGATTCCTGGCTCATGTGCCGCGGAGAAGTGAGGAAGGGACAACTGGATTGGGCTGTGGCAGGCTGTCTTTTTTTCCCTTCTTTGTTCATTTTATCTAACTTTATTTCTTCCCCCCTTTTATGCAAGCAATTTGAGCTAATTCATTTTTTCACATCCCTACAAAGTAAACAAAAAAACTTATATCATAATCTTAACTTGATAACTTACTTATGCAAATATTATATAATAAAGGGTATAAAACTAACACCATTTCGGCTTGAACAATACCCACGCAGCTAAATTTTGCCCGGCCTTAGGTAAAATTAAATTAATAGCCCCAAAAAATAAGATACTAGCTCAAGTTCGTAGGAATCACAGTTGCACTTAATATGTGCAATAAGTCTATTGCAGCCCTAGGTTACCCCTAGTGAACGAGTAAGGTCCCGTGAGGGTTTGCAGAACACATACCCACAAAATCTTAAAAGAATAAAAAAAGAGAAAAGAAAGTAGAACACAAGAAATCTTTTTGTGTTTTCGAAATTCATGTGTATGACACTATAAAAAAATGTATGCACATTCCAATCAATCACATCACTTAAATAACGTAAGTACTGGATAACATGTAAAAACAATGGCCACATCAAGAAATTTGTTCGTCCCTACTGATGAAATTTATACACAATCTTTCACCCCACTTAAGAAACATGAACTAGCCTAACGAACCTCACTTTAGGACATGTCGAACACTCCCAATCATGTGTTTAAAATATCGCAAGGTTCACTCAATTCGTCTTCCAATCACACTATCATAGGATTGCTAGGATTCTTAATTCTCCACCACTCAAATGCAAAAGCAAATTGATAATCAAGAAGATTTTACAGAGGTTGTAATGGTGCTTAGGACAAGGGTTAGGATATGGATAATTAATTTAGGAAATAAGTAGCTAAAAGCCAAGTGACTAATGAGTAACCAAACAATTCATCAACTGTGATAACCACTCTTATACTCTTTCAACTACTAATGATGAAATAAGACACACACCTCAAGAGCAACCATTGAAATGAGTTGAATAATGAAAATCAAGTGTTTACTACCATGCCAACAACTCTTATTCACGATATTTTCTTCCTTTCTTTTTTTCTTTTGAGATTTTCAAATTTTTTGTTCAATTTTTTTTGGGGAACATTTTTTTCATTTTTTTTTTTTGTCTCTGTTTTTTTCTTTTCTCTTCAAATAAGCAAATGAATGAATGGTACGTAAGAACACTACTTATTTCCTAAATAGTCACAACAATGCATCCCCTCATCCCACCAAATAATCCAAAATCAACCACAAAATACATGATCACCTAAAAGCTACCCAACATCTAATGTTAAAGTATTGCTCCACTAATCTTCGATTAGGCATAGGAAATGTGTTTAGCAAAAAGGCTAAGATGAAGCGTTCACCACAAATGAAAATAGCCAAGGCTAAATAGGGTTAGCAAAGGGTAAAATATTCAAAACGTGGCTCACAATACAAATGAATGCCTCCATGATATTACCGTAATACACATGCTAAATGTAATTTTGAAGAGAATCAAAGCAAGTTCCAGAGATATAGTCATGCAAGAGACATGCATGAAAGAAAATATGAGACTAGAATGATGGATTAGTCTTTAAGGCACAAAGTCTAGCATGTTATCTACCAAAGTCAAGAAAGCTCCTTTAAAAATGTCAGGGGTTAGGATTGGGCATAAACATCACACTTTGGACTAAGTTCTATCATACATGCCAGATCTATATACAACCTAATAGCTAAAATACAAGAAAACATAGTCAATCAAAATAACACATATTCTCCAAAAGAAAACAAAAATCATTTTACATTTTTTCAAAATCTTCCTCTTTTTTCCTTTTTTTAAAAGAATAGATTCTGCACTACCATAACTAAATCACAAAATGCCCTCATTGAGAGTCAAAGGAAACATAAAAACTAAAAAGAAAAATGCGTATACTAAAAGAAAAGAAGACTTAAAAAGAAAGAAAAATAACAAGGCTCTAAATTTAGAAAGAAAATAATAAAAAAATAAAATGAAGCAACTAATATATACAAAATAATACAAAATAAAAAGAGAACATAGAGATGAACGATTATACCAGGTCAAGTGCGAAGGTACTTCTAAGCTATAGCCTCATGAATTCCGTTTTGACATAATTTTATGGAGCATCAACCACTCCATATCAAGATGAAAATTTGCTACTCAAATCGTAAACCATTAGCGCACATAGCAACTTATCAAACTTGTTAAAACAACCCTAAAAAAAAATTAAGACAATGGAAACTAAATATTTGGCACCAAATAAACTACGCCGATAGCATTAATGCAACACATTTCAGGGCCCATTTTAACTTATCAAATTGCTAGGCATAAACATCAAACAGAGAAACATACTCAAAATTAGCTAGCAAATTAGTCATTGGCCTAGGAATTTTACCATCATGTATGAGCTATCTAAGCAAAACAGTGAGTTCCAAACCTCTAGACTTTTAGTATTAGAATGCAGAAGAGTCTAGTCTAAAATAAAATTCTCATGGGTCTCAAATTGTATGATGACAAACTTGGAGGACTCAAAGAGATGGTCAGTGATGGTAAGGTCAAAAGAAATGATTCATAGTCAACACAAAACCCATATCAAAACTTTCATTTCATATGTCCCACATTAAAAAGATTCATATTCCATACAAAAACTATCATCAAACTCTGAACTGGTGGGCTCAACCACCCCCTCACATGACTCTAATGAACAAATATCTTTTTATGACAATAAAGTCATGATGCTCATTGAACTCACTAGGAACTTTCAAATTCTTTACCTATCTCAAACTCAACAGATTGGGCAAAAGGATGAGGTGGACCAATAATAATGGAGACATCATTAGTGACATCCCTATGTAAGCTATCTTCGGGTGCAAGGTTAGGAGATAAAGACATAAACTGGTCGTTCTCTTGCTATAGGCAAGGAAAAGGCATATCATCATGCAAATTGTGCCTAGATTGGATGGAAGACTCAAAATTATTATAAAGACTGATTGCAGGTTTAGCAGATCCTAAACTAAAGTTAGACTCATGCAAATTATTAGTCTCCCTAATACGATTAAAGTATTAGGAAATATTCACCTTCACAGTCTCTATCATTTTATCTATGAATTCATTTATCGTCCTTCCAAGACTCACATATACAGCGTCAACATAATCACAATATGGAGAATTATAAGTATCAAGATTAGAATACTTATAATAATCACAAAACACATAAGCCACACAATATTGATAGGGGTGATCATAAGAGTCTCTAAAGTGTATCATGGTGGTGAGGATTAATATGGAAAGCATACGACATGAGTAGGGTATCCTAAGGCCCCTCTGGCTTGTTCACAAGTGGTCAAATCCAACTTTTCAAACAAATCCCACACCTCATCCTGAAGTTTGGATAACAATTCTAGTAAGCTTCTAGGACACATAAAGTCAACATGACCCTCGAATTCAGCATTCAGACCCACAATAGTGACCTCATAAATTTCCCATTTTTTAAAACATTCGTTCAATTGGATACAGTAATCATTAAGTCTCAATAAATAACTCCAGAAAAGTTCATGCTCATATCGTGGGAAATGAAAAACTGCATTCTTAAAACTTTTTTGTTTTTGTTTTGATCTTTTTCCTTTTTCTATTTTTTTGAATTTTTGTTTTCAACACAAAACTAAACAGGAAGAAAAAATCGAAAACAAAAACCTACAAGAAAAAAAAAGCAAATCTAACAAAACTACACCTAGAATTATATATACTCAAAATCCAGAAAAAAATCAAGCATTACATGCATATATTTTTTTATCTTTATTTACCTAAGATAGTACAGAAAAATCAAAACAAAAATTAATTTTGAAAATTCTGGAAAATTCTGGAAATTCTCAAAATTCACGAAAGTTCATCTAGACTATAAAAATCCCTAAAACCCTATTAAAAATATTAGAAAAACAGAACAAGCAATGAATTTGTAGAGAAATTCCAAAACAGAAACCTGAAAATAAAAAAAATTAGATAAATTTTTTTAGTTTCAGTTCGGGCCAAAAGCTACTATTCACAGTTTTTTTTTTTTTTTAAGTAGAAAATTAACCGCAAACTCATAAAAGCAAAATTAAACAAAATTAAAATCAAACTCTAAACACAAACAAAATAAAGGACCAAAATTCCTAATTACTTACTTTAGACAAAATTCAAACTAAATAAAAACTAACCAAATTCCAACACAAAATCATTAAGACATTACAAAGACTAAATCAACTAAATAAGTACTCAATTTACGTCCTAATTTCACTCTAACGTCATCCCGGCGATGCCGCCAAAAACTTATTGTGATTTGTAATAAAGATACGTCTAAACTGCAAGCGTACGACTTTTGTAATAACACTCGACGGTTGGTCCACAGGGATAGGGTTGGAATTAGATTACCACATAAGAAACTAAGAATCTGACATACTATGAAAAGCAACTAAATTAAAATATATATTTATCTAAACAAATACCAACTATAACTCACATGAAGAAATGAATATTAATGGAACTTCCAATTCGCACGCGAAAATATATAAAACTAAAATAACCCAAACTTTTTGTAAGGTTATGTAAAAGACCAAGAAAGCCATAACATAACAAAATTATATGCAACACAAAACAATTAGAAACAAGAAAGAAAAAATTGAAATAGACCTCAGTTCTCTAGTTAGATCGAATAGTTGACAAGAATCAGAGTCACTAAATCCTATCAAACCAAGAACCCAGTTTCTTTACTTCCTTCAATGTAGTTCACAACAAAGGCAAAGAGAAATCTAAAATAGGGCTGAAAAGGAGATGTAAATCAAATAGAGCACTTCGAATTCAACCCATACCACTTTCTAATTTCAACGCTTAACTTCAAATGTCACTCAAATTTAGCTGAACTAGTGTCAAATATAGAGGTTCTAAAATCTGAAAAGTAAATTTAAAGCCAAATTGTAGAAAGCAACACAAAATTAAAACCTAATCCTTGTCTGTGCTGCTCACTACTTGATTATTCGACCTTGCTGCAAGAACTTATAACTGATTTCCTGTCCCTTCTCATGATTGCTTCCATTAATCTCGTATTGAATTCTTGAAATTGATCTTAATTTCAAGTGCCTAATTATTAACCAACTTGATGAAGAGAGATGGAGATGACAATGAGGAATGAATGAGGAAAGAGATTCGGTTATGTTCATGAGAAGAAAGGAGATGCAGGATCAACTCTTATTGGGTTTATGTGTGAATTAAGAAACAGAGGACAGAGAGAGGATGAAAGAGGGGCCTTTAATCATGAATTAAATAGGAACATGAATAGATAAAACAGAAGTGGGGAGGAGGGAGGCAGGCCTCATGGGTGACGTGAGCATCATATGAAATGGGAAAGGAGGTTAAGTGAGGGCAAGGGTTGGGTGCTAGGCCGAAGTGCTGCTGACGGAGTGAGGTGCTGCGTCGAGGTTGGGCCGAGGAGAAGGAAAGAACAGCCCAGTGAACCAGGAAGGGAGAAAAGACGGCGATGCAAAGATTCCCATGTCACGTGCTTCATACGTGATGCGGAGAATTGAAAGGGAGAGCTGGATTAGGCGGCGGTGAGTGCGTGCTTAGGCCAGGCCTGTTCTTTTTTCCCCCTTGTTGTCTTCATTTTATCCAACTTCTTCCCTTTCATCCTTTTTGGCAAGCAATTTGAGCAACTTATTCATTTTTTCACATCCATACTAAGTAAACAAAAATATTTATGCTGCATTCCAAATTTAACAATTCATTTTGTTCAAATATTACATAACAAAGGATATAAAAATGAACAATTTTGGATTTAACAACATGGCTTAATCCTTCATGTTTCAAAGGTAATTAGATAAATGGATGAAAAGAACATTACGCACTATGTTGGGATCACTAAAGGGCATAGCGAACACAGACAATTAGCTTGCTTAAAAGCAGGAACGGAGCAGAGATAGCTGATATGAACTTTCCCCATAATAGATAACTTTGTTATTGTTTTCGAAGGTAGGATTCTCACTAACAGTCAACTAGGAATGGTAGTGGGTTTGAGACTTGACCCATATTAAAAGGTCCACATCCAATCAAATAGAACCCTTGTGGCCCTAAGTTGAGTCTTGATTTGAGTGGCCTTGGGTCAAGTTTGGGTCTAAGTTTGAAAAATTGAGACCCAGCCTGATCCAAGACCCACTTTGGACCCATTAGTATTTTTTATGTTTTATAAATGTCGAAATTGACTAAACTGTAAGTTTAGATGACTAAAATCTTCTTAGCTTGTTGCCTTGCAATGCACCACTTCCTGCCAATCATGCTCCCTACGCCTTATCCTTAGTCTCTATCTACCCTCCTCTTATGCTTAGTCACATTTCCCACTCTCTCAGACCCATTCAATCCAAATCTCTTGCTTTGAAGGAGTTTTTTTTTTATACCCAATGTCATATCTTTTGAATGCAATTCTTCATTGTTAAAACGTTGGAACTCATGTTGGGATGTGCAAAAAAATTAAAAATCCATTACAAAAATTCTTTCATTAGAAAAATGGTATGGACCCGCTTAGGACCCATGCCTAGATCTGGGTCCCTTCATTCCAGACCTAACAGGTTTGGGACATGCATGTGTCCAAGTCTAGAAACAAAATAAATGGGTTGGAGTTTAAGTGGCTCCAACCTGCACTAACCCATGGCTATCCATAGGGTCAATAGAGCTTATGCTAGCTATCCTACAAGATTAATCTTTAATGTAATTTAGCAAACTAACAAGATCAAGTAAGGTACCAAAATAATACAATGACAAAGGTGCCACTTATGTAATTAGATAGGTAGGACAAAATGTTCTCAAAAGGATACTAATTTATTCTTATATGTGCATAACACAAAACAACATAAGGTGGCAAGCTAGGCTACTTATCATGGATTGGAAATCTAACACGCCATCAAAATTCAACCCATTATCCAACTTTCTGCACTCTAGTTATTTGGTGCAAAGCGTTCCACATATTGTTGCAATAACTTGCAGGTAATGGGACTTCATGGCTTGATGAATTTCCTACAGAATGTTGAACAAATCTATGTGAAAAACAACCTAAAAACAAAATTTATCCAGGTGAAACGTGCAACCCTTAGGGAGAAACACCCCCTAAAAAATGTAAATTGATAGCATTTAACTGATTGGAAATGTAAACTACTATAGAATTTTCCAAAGGAAACACGCGAATCATAAACTTAGAACCAACTATCAAGGCATGGTAGTTAAAGTAATGAATACTAAATTGGAAAATAATTAGGTAGGAAAAAAAGAATTCAGTGTTACAATGAAGTAAATGGTGGAGAACATAGCAATTATCCAATATTTTCCCTAGCATGAATTGGCTAAGAAAGCTCCAATGAGAAGTGTGAGGTCAAAAGTGCCAGCCTATGTTGCCACACTTCTTGTAGTTGAGACATTTCCTTCGTGTAATTTGCTATTATGTAGCTGACAAGATTTTTTGAAATACCAAATTGATCAAGATGTTCACAGCATTCATTACCTATTAAAAAAGGAAAGGTGTAACACTATAGATTAGTTTACTATTATGAGATGACAAAACCGAGGCGTTCCATTGATAACAACAGAGCCATCTCCATTGTATAGTTCAGTGTTTTCCTTAGATTATAACAACGCCATGCAACATAAGTATCACCACTAGTGAAGTGTAGGCAGGCCAAGATTTTACAAAAGGATTTCTTTTAATGCACAATGAGCCAGAAGGCACTATAAAGAGAAATTTATGCATTTTTAATTAAAAAGAATCCTCCATGTACATTAGTTCTGAACCACAGCAAAGGTAGCTACCAGACAACAATCAAGGATGTAACTAGTCAATGATAACGAGGCCACCTACGACAATAAATCAGAATTGCTTAAGCAAGATGCTTAGGCCACAATGAAGTCTCATACAAAGTTATGTGTCCCAACAGATAACCATGTGCATTGACAAGTCGACTATAAATTGTCATAGCCTAGCCTAATTATATTGCCCATGTGATGTGTCCTTTCATCAAAGCTTTATCAACCCTACAAATGTAAGAGCTTTCAGGACAAAAGAGACAAATGTGGATATTGGCAATAACACTTATCATCAGTTCCTTAATTGGCTATAGCTATGCTTCACTAGCTTCTTGCTTGTGCTTAACTCTACATAGAGGCTGACTTAAATTATGCTCATAGAGGAAGGAGAAGAGAAAAAGGGGTGGATAAAGAAAATGAAAGAAAAGTTTTTAACAAAGAAAAGAAATATAAATACAAAAATAAGCCATGCACAATACTCAATATATGCAAAAAAGAATGCATAAACACAAGTTGCAGTTTCACAATAGGGACTTGACAACATTTTTGAAGAACCCAACTGTGGTTAATGAGCCCCTTTTCTTTCGGGGGGGGGGGACTTGATAAAGCTAAGCATCTTCTTCCAAAAGGAGGTGTCGGCTTTGGTTGCCATAACTATGCCCACCCATTTGTGGACTCCCTTAAAATCCTCATTTGAATTTTCAATGAAAGACATATTTTAAGTTGATTAAATCATGATTGATTTGAAATCTTGTCCAATTAGTTTGTTATTGCTAAGACTATGGGATTGTGATGCTCTATTTATCAAATGTCAAGATTTGCTCTAAATGTGATATTATGGCGGTGTTAGTGTGGTTTTGGATGAGTTAAAGGTGAATCTAAGTTGGTCATAAGCTAGGGTTTTAATAATTATGCATGGTTTAGCTTACTCTTGGGATCAAGCATGTTATTTGTGTGTACTTGGATGAGAAATAAATCTTTGATGTGTGATTTAACTTGGAAAATAACGTGAGGTGATTTTTATATAAAGGGGGTGGACTATAGAATTTCCCCAACTGATTAAAAGAGGTCATTTTTGTTCATTTGTGCAAGTAGGTAAGATCATGGATGTGTTTTAAGTGATTGGGTAAAGAGGAGAATTGAAAATTACATGAAGATAATAAGGGAGTAATCTGGAGTAATATGGCTATGTAAGGTGATGAGAAGGAACAAGGGATTGTTAAATGATTTTCATGAGTGATTTTAGAGGAAAATTATGTGGAGAGAAGGGGAAAAACAAGAATAGTAGGGCTGTGAACAGATTTGATATAGGGATCTCTTTGTGATTAAACTGGAATTGTTTGACCCATCACAAAACTTTTATTTTTGGTGGATAGATAGATCAATGCATTAGCTTTCAAATTCCTTTTGAGTCACTTCATTATGAGTTGCATGGAAAAAGTTATGACCAGTTTGCTAAGACTGCACAGAATAGACCGAAGTTGTGCATAGTTGTGTTCAAGCCCAATTTTAGAAAGTCTATTGTGGGAATTCTATTTTGCACTACTAATGAAAGTGTTGCAGGACTTCTTAAGCTATTCATATTGAGGTTTTATAGCTCAATTGGAGGTGGGGGGTGAAATATATGAATTTTCTAAAGGAGACCCTCAAACAGTAATATGAGGGAGGAAAGAGATTGTGACATTTGGAAATATTATTAGGAGTCTCTATATAATTATGGACATTGCAAAGAAATTATAAATTTTAGTGAGTTCCATAACTTTGATTATGTATAGAAGCTTACTTGGGTTGGAAAACCGGGTTAAATGGGCATGGGAATGAAATTTGAGAAGTCGAGAGGGCAAAATCACAAGATAGGTCTATCGGGCCAAGCTAAGATTATATGAGTTTTCTTGAACCTCACAACACCCCTCTTGGCAATAAACCTTTTATTATCCATTTCATAATTATTAAAAACCCATATTCCGTTTATATCCATTAGAGTCTTTTCATTATCAGCTTAATTAGTTTATTTTGTTCTATTTTGCTCCAATTTGTTTCACTTTGAGTTTAATGACCCTAACCATTTTGGTTTTCAAATCATTTAAGTGTAAGTTGTCTTATATTGAATTGTTTGAATCGTGGATACCCTTTTAATTGATCAATTTTCATTAAAGTTGCAAATTATTTGAATGGTGGATACCCTTTTAATTAATCAATTTCCCTTAAAGTTACAAATTGTGAGTGTGAATGTTATTTACTAACTGTATTTTCCTATAATTATATTTCTTAAGTAGAAATAGGGCCTAGTCTATCATTTTCATTGTACATAAGTATTATCAAGTGAGATTGCATTTTATTAACTTCAGGCACGTTCATTGCCTGTATCTCTGAAAATCAGCAGGTATTTATCAAAATTATAATGTTTTTGTGACCACATCAATGAATCAGTTTAATCAATGATTTGTCACATAATTAGTGACCCCATCAGTTATCAATTACAAGGCATTGCCCTTCAGTTATCCACGCGGCTTTAGGCCAGGTCCCCTAATAGGCTTGGCAGGTATACACCTATCCATAGACCATGACAGTATCAATGGGTTCACTATCAGATAATGACTAGCAATGTAATTTTATATTCATCTCATTCATTGTTTTAACTTAAAATGAATTGCAAAGTAGGCACCCAACCACTTTATGGAGAGATCATTTAACATTACAGGAATGCATATACTAAGCTTGGCTCACAGTTCAACATGTTTTTCATATTTTATTTTAGGAAAATACTCAGTGAATCGCTCTCATGCTAGCAAACCAGTTGAAGAGCATAAGTTGAGCAACGAAATCTGGATTGATCAATAATGATATAGTACATGTATATTTTGGAGCTGTATTTTGAAATCTTCAGTGGATGGAGGTGTAGATTATATGGTGATTTGCTTTACTATGGTGTATAAACCATAGGTGGGTTTTTTGTTGATTGTACATGGTTTGATAATGTGCGAAGTGTATGGTTGAAGCTATGCCTAACTATGTTATTTCTAGTACACATACTTCAATCCTTGTCCTTTTGGATGCCTATCATCAAGTTTGTTGGTCCTAATTCATGGATTTATTAAGGAGAATGCAAATAGTAAAATATGTGCATTTAGGGGTGTTACAGTTTTTAGTGTTAGAGCTAGGTTTGATCTTCCTTGATGGGATACGGAGTATGGAGAGTGGAGTTAGGAGAGTGAGAAAGTTGGTTAGCGAGGGTTATTACGATATCATTGGGGATTTATGACAATAGTAATGTCTGCCTATTTCTGTTCTTTCCTTGTATTCTGCTTATTAGATGGATCCATATGCAGTGAGCATCTTGCCGGTTACTTTTATGGCTACTCATATCTCTTTACTACATGCTAGTATGGTAATCCACATGTATAACCCCTTATCTTGAGTTTTATAGCGTTATAGTTCGTACATGTAGGCTATTATGTATGCTTATCTTATATGATGGTTTTAGTGAAGCGTTTGAATTACTCTATTTAATGAATAGCCAGAATGTCTGAACCTATGCAAGACAATGTAAAGAGCACATAGGAGATAACTCAGACCACAGCCTGCGATAGGGTGACTAAACTTTGCATAATATGCCACCAAACCTTAGTAGAATGCTTGCGATTCTCCCTAAGTTAGCTAA
Source organism: Carnegiea gigantea (assembly GCA_029747015.1). Taxonomy (NCBI): domain Eukaryota; kingdom Viridiplantae; phylum Streptophyta; class Magnoliopsida; order Caryophyllales; family Cactaceae; genus Carnegiea; species Carnegiea gigantea. The sequence continues at coordinate 196,081 of JAKOGI010000861.1, read as the reverse complement.
TAACATTGGGAACTCTAACTACTGGCGTACTTTGGTGTCTGAGCTTATGAAACGAATTCCCCTAGCACCTACTGAAATCCCTCCTAAGGATGATGGGTAGCTCGAGACAACCCTAAACTCTATGATGGAAAGCATGACCCAGTAGAACTTAAGAATGGATTCGAGGGATGGAAAAAATTTTCACTATAGTAGCGGTTCCAGAGGATAAAAAGGTGAATATTGGGACATTTTACTTAGCTGGTGAAGCCGACATTTGGTGCAACACTGTTAAGGACAGGCTCTTAGGGCCTGACTTCACTTGGAGTAGATTTTCGGAAGAACTGAGAGCCAAATTTTACCCAATTATGGTTCAATGGCAGAAGGAGAATGAATTTATGGAATGAAAGATGAGTGGTAGTACGACTGTGATGCAGTATGCTAGCAAGTTTACAGAATTACCTAGGTTTATTTCAGAGTTTGTGTCGTCTGAAAAACTAAAGATGAGAAGATTTGAAGAGAGATTAGCTTTCCATATTCGTAATCAGCTAGCTGGTCAACTAATCCTTACCTATCAAGAGTTATATGAGCGAACAGTTGAAGTGAAACAAGTAAAGACTGAGCTGAGGCCTTGAACCCGATGAATCAGAAGAGGAAGTGGACCGAATAGGGAGATCCGAGCGAGAGTGTAAAACCAGAAGAAATATGCTCCTGGTCCTCCCAAGAGTCTTCCTGCAGGCTTAGCAGAGCCCTCTGAGAAATGTGAAAAAATTAACCACACCACTCCTGAGTGTCATGTGGGAACTAACAAATATAAGTGGTGTGGTAGCCCGAAGCACCTCGTTGCTACTTGTCCTCGAAGGCTAAAGGCTATAGATAGGGGCTCTTATCTCTAAGGCTCGCAGCTAGGAAGGGCGCATGTGTTGAGTAAGAAAGAAGTAGCCATTTTGTGTATTATTTGATTCAGTAGTCACTGATTCATTTATATCCGCCTGATCTCCCATGCAACTGAATCTTCAAAATAAGGGGACAAAAACCAATTATAGAATCAAGTTACCCAATGATTCTAGACTTGAGTGTCCTACCTATTATAAACTTGTCCCAATTACCATTGGTGGGAAGTATTCCCTGAAGTTCTGATTCAATTTGACTTGTCAGACTTTGATATCATTCTGGAAATGAGCTGGTTATGTACTTATGGGGTCAAGATAGATTGTGAGGACCTTAAGGTTATCTCAAGGGATGAACAAGTGAGAGAAATATGTTTTATGGCAAAAGAAAGGAAAACCTTGCCCTTTAAATTCAGTTATGATAGCAAGTGAGCTCTTATGTCAAGGATATATTGGGCATCGGTGTTGTGCTATTGACCCTTAACCGAAAGAAGAAAAAGTAGAAGATATCCCTGTAGTTATGAATTTAGAGATGTTTTCCTGAAGAGTTATCGGGACTGCCGCGCAAAGAGAAATTGATTTTGAGATCGAATTAATTCCTGGTGTCCTACCTATCTCTAAAGCCCTATGTTGTATGGCCCCAGCAGAGCTTGGAAAACTAAAGATTTAGTTAGATAATCCATTGTAGAAGGGATTTACCAGACCAAGTGTGTCACCATGGAGTGCCCTAGTTCTATTTTTAAAGGAAACGGATGAACCTTGAGATTATGTGTCGATTACAGAGAGCTGAAGATCACCATCAAGAACAAATACCCATTGCCCCAAATAGATGGTTTATTTGATCGACTGTAAGGAGCAGGTGTCCTTTCCAAGATTTATTTGAGATCAGGGTACCGTCAATTTAAGATTTTACTTGAAGACATTCCCAAGCCGTATTTAGGACCAAGTTTGGGTCACTATGAATTCATTGTGATGCCTTTTGGCCTGACCAATGCCCCCGCGGCCTTTATGGATCTTATGAATAGAGTTTTAGACCCTATTTAGACAAGCTAGTGGTGGTGTTTGTAGATGATATCTTGATAGACTTTAAAGACAGCGATGAACTCATTGCTCATTTACGGACAGTATTACAGACCTTAAGGGGACACCAATTATATGGCAAATTGAAGAAGTACAAGTTCTAGTTAGAAGAGGTGGTATTTTTGGAACATGTGATTTCAAAGGAAGGGATTAAGCTTGATTTACAGAAGGTGAAACGTTTCAGGTTTAGCTGGGTATTATCAAGTTTTGGGAAGGATTTTTGAAAGATAACGTCTTCCCTGACCAATTTGTTGAAGAAAGCTATTAAGTTTCCCGACAGTTCAAGCCTTATGGGAGAAATCACCTTACCCATGACCACTCACCTTACCAATGCCCAAAGACTAGCGGTTGTGGTTCTTACACTGAAAATTTGGAAACATTACTTGTATGGAGTACCTTATGAGACCTATTCTTATCATCAAAGTTTGAAGTACATTTTCACTCAGAAGGAGCTCAATCTGAGATAAAGGCGTTAACTATAATTGCTAAAAGATTACGACTTGCAGATCCAATATCACCTAGGAATGGTAAATGTTGTGGCAGATGCCCTGACTAGGAAGCTATAATAAAACCTGAACAATATATTGATTACTCAGTTGAAACTCTTGAGAGGGCTTGAGAACCAAGGTGTTCAATTAGTGTCACCTGGGTAAGCAGCTAAAAATATCATTGGATCCAATTTTTTAAAGTTGGAGCCTGTACTCTTCATGATCTACGACCAACATTTGCATTTGAAGAAAGTATGGAACTCCCAACGGCCGATGTTGTGAAAGTACTAGCACAGAAATCTACATGAAACATCAGGGTAAAATGATGTGCACATTGACGATAAAATCATCCTTTGGGTCATGAAGATTTTCTTCAACATTCAATGAGGCCATACAGGTCTCGAACCAGACTATTGGAACCGATAGAAAAGCTATGCTGGTAAAAGGGGATCTCTACAGTTCTAGGTAGATGACAAGGGTTTTCAGAAAGTTTCGCCAACTAAGGGCATAAGAAGGTTAAACTGCGAGCTAAATTAAGGCCAAGATCTATTAGACCATACAAGTTTATTAAAAGATTGAATTGCATAACTTGTCGACTAGATCTGCCTATATACTTCAAACCCGTGCATAACGTGTTTCTTACCTCATAACACAGGCAGTACGTTTCAGATCCAGACCATGCTCTCTTAACCAAATCCATTGCCGTCAATGACGATCTATTGTTTGAAGAGCACCCAGTCTAGATACTAGATTGCTGGATTAAGTAGTTACGTATCAAGCAGATACCTTTAATCAAAGTACATTGGGCAAATCATACCTCCTCAGAAGCCATTTGGTGAATACAAAGGATGAGATCAAGTCAAGCACCCACACCTATTTGAGATAAAGTTACATGTTTTGTCAAAGCTCATAAGTTTTCGAAGATAAAACACTTTAAGGGGGGAAGACTGTAATAGCCCGAACCCAAATCATGATTATTTATTTAATTAAACCGCCTTATTAATTTCTTTGCATTTAATTATCACATTTAATCATCCCAATTGGAAAAAATTTATTTGGGCCCCCACTTTGCAATTCGGGCTTTAATTATCATAATATTTTGGGTGAATCGATAGTAGCCTACGATAAATATGGTTTAAGAGATTAAGTTATTTTTCATAGCATCACAAAAATTTAATTTAGAGCTACGAAAAATTTCAATTTCATAAAGTGTATATTTTGGGCCCAAACTCATTTAGGCCCAATTCCGGCCCAATAAGCTATTACTTCATTTTACTTGACTAAGCACCATTGAATGTATTTAATTTCAATTGGCTTAAGCTACTTTTGCTAGATATAAACTCAATGAAGTAAAACTTAGATCATTTTCATCCAAGTAAAACATCACAAAATATCAAGCCTCTCTTTGTCTTCCTCCTCTAACCCCCACATGGTAGCCTCTTCTTTCCATAGCTATTGAATTTGCTGCTGCCACCACCATTTTCAGCCACCGAATAGCCACCAACCACCACCACAGCCACCACTCACACTCCCACAAGTATCAAACATCACTTACACCTCTTCCTTCAAGCCCAAAGTGAGTGAGCCGTAACCCTATCTCGTTGATTCTTGGTTTTGATTTTCGTTTCTATCGGTTTAATTGTTGATCATGTAATCTTGATGGAAATAAGAATTGTTTTGATGTTTTAATTGATTGGTTAATCTTGAAAGCAAGTAAGGATTGAGGTTGTTCATGATCATGCAAGCTTAAGTTAAAATAATGTTTATGGATTGTTTTGTACTTGATTTGGTAATCTTTAGCATTATAAATGGTTATGGTGGTGTTATTCTGGTTTTGGTTGAGTTAAAGGTGAATCTCAGTTGGTTATAAGCGAGGCTTTTAATGATTATGCATGGTTTAGCTTACTCTTGGTATCAAGCATGTCATTCGTGTGTATTTGGATGAGAAATGAATCTTTGACATGTCATTTAACTTGGAAAATGACTTGAGGTGATTTTGTATAAATAGGTGGATTTTGGAATTTCTCCAATTGATTAAAAGAAGTCATTTTTGTTCATTTATGTAAGTAAGTAAGATTATGGATGTGTTTTAAGTGATTTGGTAAAGAGGAGAATTGAAAATTAGACGAAGACAATTATGGAGTAATTTGGAGTAATATGGCTACGTAAGTGATGAGAAGGAACAAGGCATTGTTAAATGATTTTATTAAGTGATTTTAGAGGGAAATTATGTGGAGAGAAGGGGGAAAACAAGAATAGTAGGGCTATGAACAGACCCGATATAGGGGTCTCTTTGCGATTAAACTAGTGCTGTTTGGCCCATCACAAACTTTTGATTTTTGGTGGGTAGAGAGATCAATGTGTTATCTTTTAAATTCCTTTTGAATCACATCATTATGAGTTGTGCAGGAAATGTTGTGGCCATTTTGCTGAGACTGCGCAGGATAGACCAAAGTTGTGCATAGTTGTGTTCAAGCCTAATTTTAGGAAGCCCGTTGTGGGAATTATGTTTTGACTGTGAATGAATGTGTTGCGGGACTTCTTAAGCTTTTCATATTGGGGTTTCATAGCTCAATTGGACATCAGGGGTGAAAGATATGAATTTTCTAAAGTAGACCCTCAAACAATGATATGAGGGAAGAAAGAGATCGTGATATTTGGAAATATTATCAGGAGTCTCTATATAATTATGGGCATTGCAAAGAAATTACAAATTTTAGTGAGTTCTACAACTTTGATATGTATAGATGCTTACTTGGGTTGGAAAACCGAGTTAAATGGGCATGAGAAGGAAATTTGAGAAGTGGAGAGGGTAATGAGACAAGATAGGTCTATCGGGCCAAGCTAAGGTTATATGAGTTTTGTTGAACCTCACAACCGCCCTCTAAGTAATAAACCTTTCGTTATCCACCTTATAAATATCAAAAACAAATATTCAATTTATATCCATTAGAGTCTTTTCATTATCACCTTAATTAGTTCATTTTGTTCTATTTTGCTCTAATTTGTTTCACTTCGCGTTTAATGACCCTAACTTATTTGGTTTTCAAATTATTTTAGTGTGACTTATCTTATATTGAATTGTTTGAATCATGGATATCCTTTTAATTGATCAATTTCCATTAAAGTTACAAATTATTTGAATCGTAGATACCCTTTTAATTAATCAATTTCCCTTAAATTTACAAATTGTGCAAGTGAATGTTGTTTACTAACTGTATTTTCCTATAATAACATTTCCTAAGCAGAAATGAGGCCTAGTCTATCGTTTTCATTGTACATAAGTATTATCAAGTGAGATTGTACTTTAATGACTTCAGGCACTTTCATTGCCTGAATCTTTTGAAACCAGTACATATTTATCAAAATTATAATGTTTTAATGAGTGAATCAATGAATCAGTTTAATCAGAGATTCATCACATAATTAGCGACCCCATCAGTTATCAATTACAGGGCATTACCCTTCAGTTATTCGCGTGGCTTTAGGCCAGGTCCCCTAATCGACTTGGCCGGTGTACACCCATCCATAAATCGTAACAGTACCAACGAGTTCACTATCAGATAATAACAAGCGATGCAGTTTTATATTCATCTCATTCGCTGTTTTAGCTTAAAATGAATTGCGAAGTGGGTGCCCAACCACTTTATGCAGAGGTCATTTAACAATATAGGAATGCATGTACGGAGCTTGGGCTTACAGTTCAAAATGTTTTTCATGTTTTGTTTTGGGCAAATGCTTAGTGAATCACCCTTATGCTAGCAAACCAACTAAAGGGCATAAGTTGAGCAAGGGAATCTGGATGGATCAACAATGATATAGTACATGTGTATTTTGAAGTTGTATTTTGAAATGTTCAGTAGATAGAGGTGTAGATTATATGGTGATTTGCTTTACTGTGGTGCATAAACCATAGGTATGTTTACAGTTGATTGTATATGGTTTGATAATGTGTGAATGTGTATGGTTGAAGTTATGCCTGTTCAACCTGAAATTATGATATTGTATACCCTTTTATTATCTAATATTTGCTCGAAATAAATTATTAATTAGGATTTTAATGCTGTTTTGTTTATTTTGTAGAAATTGAAAATAAAAGTGGAAAAATAAATAATTGGTTGAAAAATGAAGCTGGATCAAGTGAGGAAGGAAGAAGGAAGCAAAGTCGAGCCCAGCGCCCCAGATCCGGGACCCAAAACTGAGCCCAGACTGCCCCTCCTCCCTCTTTCCCTTCCCTTTCTTTCTTTTTGGGTCTGGCCCTGTTCGGCATATGCCCAAACCTCGCCCCCTTCTCACTTAGTAACCACGTGCAACTCACGTGAGGGCCAGCTACAGCCCCCCTCAGTCTCTTTTTCTTCTTCCTTCATTTCTGCTTCTTCGACGGTTGCTTGCCTAGGTAGACGAAGAACAGGGCAGCCGTTCCCTCTCAACTCTTCGTCTCCTCCTTTTTCATCTTAACCGTGCTCAACCTCTCTCTTCCCTCTCTTCGTCTTCTTCTTCCGTTTTTAGCCCAGCAGAACCGAAAAAACAGAGAACTCGAATAGAGCACGACCATGGTGTTTCATTGTCCTCTCTCTCCTCATTCAATCATCAATATCTGTTTCGCTTCTCTCTCTCCTCCTTCATTATCCATCATCATTACCACCATCAAACCGTCAGTTATAAGAGTTGATTGAAGGGCAACCGAAGGGGGCGGAGGTTGGCGTTTTTAGCTTCAAATGGGTCGAATGGGGAGTAGCGAGCAGTAGAGTTCGAGTAGCAGATTAGCACTAGATTAGGAGTAGTGGAAAAGAGTAGATTAGGTTTGTTTCCCAATAATTATCAAAATTCTCAAGATTCTCAGACTTTGTTAAATTCTTAGATTTAGAGTAGTGGGTTCGAATGCTTTTCACTATGTGTGCTTATGCTCAATGTTCGTATTCCTCTGCCTCGTTGCTGAATCTTCTGAAGAAATGAAATAATTTCGGTTAAGTGTTGGTGACCCAAATTATTTGCAGTTTGGTGGTTTATCCTTATTTTGCGTTTAGGCCTTTGCAAGTTAGTGCTCGCATTACATGAATTAATCTTTTTTTTTTAATTTAGACTGTCAAGTTGTGGAATATCTTAACATTGGAGTTGTTTAATTTAGATTAAAGTTTTAATTGAGTCTAGAATTTTTGGTAACCTAATTTCACAACCATCCATGAGGAGGATACCTGTAATTGTTACAGCGAGAAACCGCATGCTTGCAAAATTTTACAACAAGTTTTTGGCACCATCGCTGGGGATGACATTGTAAAATTTGGTTGCCTCGAGTTGTAGTTTAGTTATTAAAGTCATTTGTGTCGTTTTTGTTTTAGTTTTGTAATCGTAATTTTTAGTTGTGCTTAAGTTGTTAATTTAGTTTTAGAAATTAAGTTTAGTCTATTTTTGATTTTTGAATTTAGTTAGTGTTTTGATTTTTGTTTTTATTGAGATTAGTTTTATTTGTAGAGGATTAGTTTTATTTGTAGAGGTTATTTCTTGCTGAAAAGCCTGTACTAATGAATTTGGTTTATGTGTACCAAAAAAAGATAGATCTGATCCGAAAAAAATCAGACCAGTGTAGATTTTTTACCAATTTTACATTCTATTTGAATTTTCTAGAGTGATTCTGGTTGATTCTTCCTGTGTTGATATTTTTCCTAGATTCATCATAATTTTTAGAGTTGGTATGAATTTTTTTGGAATTTTTGGGACTATCTGGATTTTTCTGTGAATTATGGACTTACTAATCAGTTTGGATTTTTCTGCACTATTTGGGGGCAGAAAAAATTTGAAACAAAAAATATGTTTATGTCCCATGTGTTTGTGTGGAATTTTCTATGTATTTAGTTCTAATTTTGGGAGTTTTATTTTCTGCTTTAATTTTATTTGTAGAATTGGGTTGTTTAGGTTTAGTTTATTTTCTAATTTTCTTTTAGTTTATTGGTGTTTGTGGTTTTTTTTTTTTTATATTTGGTCATTTTCTGCTTGTATATTGTTTTTTGGTTGGATTCACTTTGTTTGTTTTGTTTTGTGGTTTAAAAGAAACGGAAAAAAAAACAAAAATCAAAAATCCCAAAAATAAGATCACAAAAAAAAAATGGTGTGCAAGCCTTGTGTTTGTGTTCCTCTTTGGCTTTTAGTGTTAAGACAATTCTTGATTGCGTCTTTTGTGGTTTTCTTTTCTTTCTGTAACTTAGTTTTATTTTGTTCGTTTGTTTTGTTCACTTGATTATTGGAGTCTCTTCTTTTTGTTTTAGTCATTAGTTTCTAAATAGTGTCCTAGATGCATTTTCTTTCCTTTTAAAAAAAAACCTTAATAAAAAAATCAAAAATTGAAAATCCAAAAAAAATTGAAAAATTCTTAAAATTGCAAAAAAAAAAAAAAATTTCGGGAATGCCAGTTTTCCATTTCTCACAATATGAGCATCAACCTTTTTAGAGCTATTTATCGCGACTTAGTGATGATCGTGCTCAATTGAATCAGAATTTTCAAAAATGGAAAATTTGTGAGATCGTTGCTATGGGTTTGAATTCTAAATCTTGGGGTTATATTGAGTCTATTTATCCTTGAGGTGTACTAGGATTATTATCTATAACTCGAGATGAAGTTTGAGATTTCTTTAAAAAATTAGCATGGGACATCTATGAGTTTGATCAAGCTAAATAGAATTTTGGATACCCAACTCATGACGAGTCCTTTTTTTATGCTAATCCTTCCCATCAGGACTATTTTATGAACTCATATGACCCATTTTAGTCTTCTTTGCCTCCTGTGTTGTGTGATTATTGTGAGTCTTCTAATCATGATGCTTGTAATTGTCCATATCGTGCTTATATTGATGCTACTTGTGCAAGCGTTGAAAAGACGATTAATGAATTGACTGATAGAATGGTAGAGACTATGAAACAGAGAATTGCTGAATATTCTCAAAGTTTTAATCAGGGCAGGTAGAATTATAATGAGTCTGACTCTAGTTTAGGCTCTCCTAAACCTGAAGTTAGTCTTTATGATGATTTTGAGCCCTCTTATCTTGCTAGGCCTAACTTGAATGAAGACATGCCTTTGCCTAGCGTTGAGCAAGAGGAGGACTTCCCTAATTCTCTATCATCTGACCTTGCACACCACATTAGCTCACCTAATGACATCACTGAGGATGTCCTTGTTTCTGCCGACCCACCCACCCCTCTTTATGAATCTTTTGAGTTTGAGGAGGGGGAAGAATCTGCGAGATATTGTGAGTTAGACATGAGCTTCACAACTGATGAGCATCATGAGAGAGATAAGAAGAAGCTATTTTACAGGAGACATATGAGGAGAAAATTAAACCCACTATTTTGGACTTTGATGATGATGTTCTTTATATAGAATATGATATTTTTTTTTTATGTGGGTTTGATGCCAATGTGAGTTCAGATGTGGATCTGTGTGCTGAGTATACATCTTTTTCTTTTGACCCCATCCAAACTAATCTCCTTTTTGAATCTTGCAAGTCTAAATTGGTTGAGTCTGAGACCATTGTTACTGAGCTATTTGATTTAGACCAGACTCTTGTGCATTTTGAGATTACAAGACTTGTGGATTCAGGACGCAATGTTTAGCCTAGATCTATCCTTCATGATAATATAATTTTTAGGCCAATGATCCATTCAGTCGCTGGTGTTAAGTATATCCATATATTTCTTGATTGGGCCCAACAATTTGACAAATTGAAGCGGGCCCTTATTTGTACTTTATTGCTATGGTGGATGTACTCATTTTAGCCCCAACTCTTTAATCTCTATTGCATTACTTTTATTGAGAGTTGGGCTTCTTTGTTTGATAAACTGCTACGTGCTCTAACGAATTTTGATTCAAGTAGCGATGTTTCATTTGATATGGTGTGGATGATACTCCAAAAATTCCTTGGTCGTAACGAAGGCATAGCTTAAGTGTACTTCTGCACCTGACCTGATATACTTATTCCTCTCTATTTCTCTTTTCAATTTGTTTTCTTTTGTGTACATTTTTGTGAGATTTATTTTTTTTTGTTTTCTTTTAAATTTTAGAGTCTTGTCTTTGTCTTCAGTTTTGAGTTTTCTTTTTCATTTTGTACATTTGTGTTTCTTTAGTTTTTATTTTATGTTTTCTGTTTCTTTTCACTCCCAATGATGACATTGTGAGATTTAGGTGTGGGGGTGGGAAAACTTTGAAAAATTTTAGAAAAAAACTGAAAACAATTGAAAATTTGAAAAATCCAAAAAGATTTTTGTTTGTTTTTGGGGAAGCTTTGTGCTATTCTGATTAGCTTAAATCCCCTGTACTTTGACTATTAGCTTGTATATACACATGATGTGCATGATAGGGCTTTGTCCTTAGTGTGTCATTCTAGCCCTAATTCTAACCCCAATTGTTCATTATTGATGTGTAATCCGATCCTTATTTACATCATCATCATTATTTTAGGGTCTTAGTTTTCCATTATTAGCTCTCCCACCTGTCTTTGACATGATTACTTCGGTTTTTATCTACATTCGGAAAAACAACCAAAAAAATGAAAATGAAAGAAAAGAAAAGGGGGGCTTTGTGTTTTGCAAGTTGTTGACCTTTTTACCCCATATTTGACCCATAAATGAGTATACTTTGACCCCCACGGATGCCCACGAGTTGCCATGCCGTGGAAGAAAGAGAAGATCAGAAGAATGTCGAGGCAGTGGACACCACGGTCTACCCATGGTGGATGCCACGGTCTGCGGTGTCTTTATTTTCTGCGAGGCTTTTTGTTTTCTCACAAGCCCTTCGACTTCCGAGCGGTTATTATTCTATTATAACACATGGCTATTCGTCTTCCAGAATTTTACTATAAAAAGGGGGACTCTCATCCTCACACACACCCCATCATCTCATCTTATGCTCCTTTCCTTTCTTCAAGTAGATTAAGATTAGTTTAGATTAGAGAGAGAATGAGATATAGTTGAAGTGAAGACTTGCCGGGATTCCATCCTGGGTTTGCAAGATGGTTCAAGCGCGATTTTTAGCGGAGCAATTCTTATTTCTTATCTCTTCTCTTCTTTTTTCTCTTTAGATTTATCATTTTAGAGTAGTTAGATGTTTAATTTAATTATGTGTGAGTAGTTTACTTTTTATCTAGAGATTTAGCAGTTTATAAAAGTATAGTTGGATAATATTTTAATCTATAGAATTATGCTTATTTTCATGATTGGTTTGATTTCATTCTATCAAGTGATTGTTATATTCTGAGTAGATTTTTGGCCAAAATTTACTTGCACAATTGAAACAATTGAGTGAAAAATTAAAAGGTGACATTTGATTGTTGGATTGCTTGTTAGAACCTATCGTTGCATTGTCTTGAAAGAGAGATTGTCAAGTTGAGAGGACTCGAATTAAGTAATCGAGAATATTAAACTTGGATTAAGTCAAATTAGCTTGAAAGAGCGACATTTGCTTAGTTTAGGCAAATTTAGTTGATTTCGAAAGAATAGACCAAATTTCTGTATAGATTACAATTCCTCGAAATTAACCAATTAGTGAAAGGAAAATGTTTATGATTTTGATTCAATTTCCTTTCATAACAACGAAAATTCATAGGCGTTTTTCCCATATTTGGTTTAGAAAAGTTTATTTGCAGTTGTTAATCAAAACCACTTGAATTAGAATTTTGTTTAGCATATCTTGGTGGGATATTGCCCAATAGATCAACCTAGTCTCTGTGGGATTGACCTTGATTGCTACAACGCTACCGTGCGCTTGTGGCCGTATTAAGTTTTTAGCACCATTACCGGGGACTAGCGTTGAATATTGAGTTTTTTCCCATAGGTTTGATTAGGCATTTTGTTTTTCTTTGAAAAAAAAACTGAAAAAATTTGAAATTAAAAAAAAAAATTAAGGAAAAACAACAATGGCATTATTTTCCATTTTCCCCGATTTGAGCATGAATTATTTTAGAGATATTTTAAGCGATTAAGTGCTTTTCTTACTCAATGTGGTTATTGTGTTAGTAAATGGAAAATTTTGGACATTGTTAATGAGGTTGCGAATAGTAAAACCTGAACTCTTTTAGAATATTGGGGTTTTCATGATAAAAGTGTTGATGAGGCATGTTATTTGTTTGAGTGGATTGCTTGGGATTCGTTTGAATTTGAAAAGACTAGTCGTGTTTCTGGATTTTCATTTCTTAATCCTTGTGCGTTTTATGCTAGATCGTATTATATCCCTTTTTGGTGTGATTTGTGTAATGCTTCTAACCACGATATTAATTCATGTCCTTATTACACATGCTATTCTCAACCTAACGTTTTATCACCCTGGGACAATACTGATGTTGTCCTGACCTTACCTGATTCATCCTGACCTTTAGCTCAATGCACGGGGCTCGGGGACGGTGATCCTTTTGGGTTTGATGCTAGGTTTGATGTTGTTGATGCATGTTTTGAGTCTAAAGATATTTTACATGAGGTGCATGATCTAGACAAGACTCCCTTGGAGGGGTCAGGTGATCTGTTTATGCATGAGGAACCTCCTAGCCTTGGTTTTAATGATAGTGTTATCCCCAGTCCCCTTGATCATTCTCATATTTTTCCTATGTGTTCATTACCCTCTATTTCCCCCGAGTATTCTTTAGATGTGCCCAATGATAATCCTATGATTCGTGATGCTAATGTTGATTTAGGCTATGAGGATAATATATTTAGTATATTTGGTAGGAACGTTCATGATTATGTGTCCCTAGGTTACTTAAGAGGGTATGATCCCTCCATTGATCCTTACTGTGTAAGCCTAGAGGACTTACCTAGGAAAATCACATGGACTCCATGCTTTAATCCTTCTTATGATTTTTCTATGCTCTTTGCTAAGGTTAAGAGGATACTTATTTTCGTTAGAGTAATTTTGGTTACTGCCTCTTACCTTTTATTTTCTGAATTGTGGTCACAGGAGTTTGACAACCTTCTGCATACGTTGATGACGTCTGATTTAAAGGGCGAATCTTGACAACGTGATGGAGTGGCTGATGCTCTAGCTGTATGTGCCTCGATTATTACAAGGCCGCATAGCTTAGGTGCATGTAGCACCTAACCTGGTGAGATTGTTATGTTTTGTTTCCTTTCCCTTCTCTAAGTTTTCTTATTTTGAATAATAATGCTTTATCTAAGCATGGGGGAAGGGTAGTTTCTATGTTTTCTATTTCGGTTATTAATTTGCATACATACTAGAGCATATAGTTTTAGGTTTCTTTTTGTTTGCATTAGTGTGTTGTACTTTGTTAATTTTTAGATTTGCATTTTAGATTTGCATATAGAGATGGTGAGGATTGGTTTGAAATAACCTTCGATGATATGTTTGTTAGGCAAAATAGCTTTCATGAGTTTGAGTAGCTTTTGATGTGTTATCCCTTTTGGTGCTAAACGTTGTGAAGGTTTTGTCAATACTTCTTGTTTTAACCCTTGCCTTGTTTGAGAACTTTGTTACCCCTTGGAGTCTTTAGCACTATACATGGGAGTCATTTTATGAGCTTAATGAGACTTTGGTAGATATCCCGTGAGATTTTGAGCCTTATTTGGACTAATCATTATATTTAGTCTCATGTTTCTTTTATGTATGTGACTCTTCCATGTTGCATCTCTAGAACTTGCCTAGATTCTTGTTCAAAATCACATTAGCATGTGTATATTTGATGATATAATAGAGGCATTTCTTCCTTTGGTCATTTTAGCCACATAGCCAAATAGCCTACCTTTGCATTGCATGTGTTTTTTCTCCCTTGCTAGCCCTTTTGAGCTTACATCCATCTTTGTTGTGATCCCTTCATATTAGCCTTTAGTTAAACACATATTCCTATCTTTAAGCCAAGTCTATGGAGCATCACTTCATCTATGTAGTGGGTGGTTTTGGTGATAATCGAGTTTAAGGTGGCTTTGATATGTTGGTTTGTTGAGGGATTGATGAGATTGAGCATTTGCATTGGTTCCCTCTTGTTTGGGTTGTGTGTTTATATATTTGGTTGTGAGTTGATAGTTAGTGATCCTATGCTTTTCAATAATTGCAATTTTTGTTTCATTTCCTAAAAGACAAAAACAGGAAGTTAATGTCATGTTGCGAAAAAGCACCAAAAAAAAAAGCAAATGAAAAAAAAAAACGAAAAGAAAATGACTAAATGATTCGCATTGGATACGTACATAGCTTGATTTGTTTCTTTATCAACCCATTTCCTATATGATTCATTTGGTATATGTTCATTGTATTTTTAAGGTATGGAGAGTTGGTAAACTTCATAGTTAATTGGTGGTTTGTTGGTTGCTCCCTAGTCACTTGGTTAAGTAGCTCCATATTGTCCCAAATGCATTTGTCCACTCCTTTTCCTTAACCCTTCTAGCCCACATTACAACCCAAATAAAGTCCTCTTGATTGTCTTGTGCATATTGCATTCTACTGGTGGAGAATTTAAGAGTCTTATCAAGCGTATGGTAGATTGCATGTTTGGAATGAGTCTTGAGTAAACCTATTCTATATTTCAAACACATGAGCGGAAATGTTTCACATTTCCCAAAAGTGAGGTCCTACCAGTCTAATTGGCTCTATTCAATTTCATGTGCTTACATGACATGCCTTGTGGTTCTTTGGGGGTGATCAAGTTTGACATCGAGCTTGTGGTCTTATACTTCTTCGAAAACCTTCTCCTCCTTCTAATTTTGAAATATTTTGCACGTTATTTGAGGTTGCCATTGATTGCTATTCTTGCTTATGATCTGCTATGGCTTTTCTACTTAAATGAGGTTGTTCCATTTTGAGTCATAGATGCATTTCTGCTTGTCGGTTTTCTTTAGTTTGCTTGAGGACAAGCAACCGTTTAAGCATGGAGGAGTTTGATAAGTGCTTAAAGCGTATATCATTTTAGGGTCATTTTGCTGCATTTTAGGGAAAATTATATTCTATATATGATAATTTATACTCCTTTTCCTGTTTCATGCTTGGGTATGGTTCTTTTCTGTGTTTTGCAGGTTTTGGACCTTCTTACCTCAGATTTGACCCAAGAATGAGTGTATTTTGACCCCCACGGATGCCCCTGAGTTACCATGCCCGTTGAAGAAAGAGAAGAACAGAAGAATATCAAGGCGGTGGACACCACAGACTGCCCGTGGTGGATGCCACGATCCATGGTGTCTTTATTTCCAGCGAGATTTTTTATTTTCTCGCAAGCTCCTCGACTTCCTAGCGGTTATTATTCCATTATTACGCGTGGATGTTCGTCTTTCAGAATTTTACTATAAAAAGCCGGGCTTTCATCCTCACACACAGCCCATCATCTCATCTTATACTCCTTTCCTGTCTTCAAGTAGATTAGCAATAGTTTAGATTAGAGGGAGAGTGAGATAGAGTTGAAGTGAAGACTTGTAAGGATTCCATCCCGGGTTTGCACGACGGTTCAAGTGTGATTTTTGGCTGAGCAATTCTTCTCTCTTCTCTCTTCTCTTCTCTTTTCTCTTTAGATTTATCATTTTAGAGTAGTTAGATGTTTAATTTAATCATGTGTGAGTAGTTTACTTTCTGTCTAGGAATTTAGTAGTTTATGAAAGTATAGTTGGATCATATTTTAATCTATAGAATTGTGCTTATTTTCATAATTGGTTTGATTTCGTTCTATCAAGTGATTGTTATATTGTGAGTAGATTTTTGACCAAAATTTGCTTGCACAATTGAAACAATCGAGTGAAAAACTGAAAGGTGACGTTTGATTGTTGGACTGCTTGTTAGAACCTATTGTTTCATTGTCTCGAAAGAGAGATTGTCAAGTTGGGAGGACTCAAATTAAGTAATCGAAAATATTAAACTTGGATTAAGTCAAATTAGCTTAAAAGAGCGACATTTGATTAATTTAGGCAAATTTAGTTGATTTCGAAAGAATATGCTGAATTCCTGTATAGATTGCAATTCCTCGAAATAAACCAATTAGAGAAATGCACATGTTTATCATTTTGATTCAATTCCTTTTCATAACTACGAAAATTCCAAGGCGTTTTTCCTATATTTGGTTTAGAAAAGTTTATTTGCAGTTGTTAACCAAAACCACTTGAATTAGAATTTTGCTTAGCATATCTTGGCGGGATATAGCCCAATAAATCAACCTAATCTCTGTGGGATCGACCTTGATTGCTACAATACGGTGTGTTTATGACCGCATCAACTTGCACACGAGCACTGGGATGGATTCAAAGTCTTGATGTACAGTGGGGTCAAAAGTTACTGCTTTGATGTCATCCATGGAGTAGAAAGCATTGATGAGTACATTCTGTTTATATGGAGGCCAATATCTTTACTACATGGGTGATTTAGTTGATTAGAATGTGTATATATCTTTTCCCAGTTTTGTACATATTAATTTTTGAGGGGAAAAAAACCAAAAAAGATTTTCGAGTTTCTGTTTGTGTTTTCTTTTATGGATTTTGTGGGTATATCTTCTGCAGACCCTTACGAGACCTTACTCGTCGACTAAGGGTAACCTAGAGGTTTAAAGGACTTGTTGCATGTGCTAAGTACAACCGTGATTCCTATAAAAGTGAGTTAGGATTTTGTTTTTATTTTTCGAGGATTTTTAGTTTTGTTTTACTCGAGGACGATCAAAACTTAGGTGTTGGGGTATTTGTTCAATCTGAAATTATGATATTTTATACCCTTTTATTGTCTAATAGTTGCTCGAAAATAAATTATTAGGATTTTAATGTTGTATTGTTTATTTTGTAGAAATTGAAAATAAAAGAGGAAAAATAAATAATTGCTTAAAAATGAAGCTGGATCAAGTGAGAAAAGAGGAAGGAAGCAAAGTCAAGCCCAACGGCCCAGATCCGTGACTTAAAACTGAGCCCAGACTGCCCTCCTCCCTCTTTTCCTTCCCTTTCTTTCTTTTTGGGCCTAGCCCAGTTCGGCATATACCTAGACCTGGCCCCCTTCTCAATTAGTAACCACGTGCAACGCACGTGAGCGCCAGCTGCAGCCCTCCTCGGACTATTCCTCTTCCTTCGTTTCTACTTCTTCAACGGTTGCTTGCCCAGACAGATGAAGAACAAGGCAGCCGTTCCCTCTTAACTCTTCATCTCCTCCTTCTTCATCTTAACCATCCTCAACCTCTCTCTTCCCTCTCTTCATCTTCTTCTTCCGTTTTTAGCCCAACAGAACCGAAAAAATAGAGAACTCGAATAGAGCACTGCCATGGCGCTTCATTATCCTCTATCTCCTCATTCAATTATCAACATCCGTTTCGCTTCTCTCTCTCCTCATTCATTATTCATCATCATTGCCATCATCAAACCGCCAGTTACAAGAGTTGATTGAAGGGCAACCGAAGGGGGCGGATGTTAGCGTTTTTAGCTTCAAATGGGTCGAATGGGGAGTAGCGAGCAGTAGAGTTCGAGTAGCAGATTAGCAATAGATTCACAGTAGTGGAGAAGAGTAGATTAGTTTTATTTCCCAGTAATGATCAAAATTCCCATGATTCTCAGACTTTGATTTAAATTCTCAGATTTGGAGTAGTGGGTTCGAATGCATTTCAATATGTGTGCCTGTGTTCAGTGTTCGTATTCCTCTGCCTCGTTGCTGAATCTTCTGAAGAAATGAAATAATTTCGATTAAGTGTAGGTGGCCCAAATTATTTGCAGTTTGTTGCTTAATCCTTGTTTTACCTTTAAGCCTTTGCAAGTTAAAGCTCACATTGCATAAATTAATCTTTTTTTTATTTACACCATCAATTTATGGAATATCTTAACATTGCAGTTGTTTAATTTAGATTAGAGTTTTAATTAAGTTTAGAATTTTTGGTAACCTAATTTCACAACCATCCCTGAGGACGATACCCGTAATTGTTACGGCGGTAAACCGTGTGCTTGCAGAATTTAACAACAATGCCTAATTGTGTTATTTCTAGTACAGATACTTCAATTCGTGTCCTTTTGGATAGCACTAACGCCCCTACCATCAAGTTTATTTGTCCCAATTTAGTTATTAAGGAGAATGCAAATAGTAAAATATGCGCATTTTGAGGCGTTACAGTTTTTGGTATCAGAGCCAGGTTTGATCTTTCTTGATGGGATACGGAGTATGGAGAGTAGAGTTAGGAGATTGAGAAAGTTGGTTAGTGAAGGTTATTACAATATAGTTGCAGATTTATGATAATAGTAATGTCTGCCTATCTCTCTCATGTTCTGCTCTTATATTCTGCTTGCTAGATAGATCCATATGTAGTGAGCATCTTGCTAGTTACTTCTATGGCTACTCATATCTCTTTGCTACGAGCTAGTATGGTAGTCCATATATAGAACCCTATCCTGAGCTTTATAGCATTATAGTTCGTACACGTAGGCTATTATATATGCTTATCTTATATGATGGTTGTAGTGAAGCGATTGAATTACTATGTTCATTGAATAGCCAGAATGTCTGAACCTATGCAAGACAATGTGAAGACCCGCATAGGAGATAACTCGGACCACGGTCAAGGGTCGGGTGACTAAACTTCGCATAATATGCCACCAAACCTTAGTGGAATGCCCCCAATTCCCCCAGAGTTGGCTAATAACATTGGGAACCCTAATTACTGGCGTACTTTGGTGTCTGAGCTTATGAAACGAATTCCCCTAGCACCTACTGAAATCCCTCCTGAGGATGATAAACTAGCAGACAGGGTAGCTCGAGACAACCCTAACGTCTATGATGGAAAGCATGACCCAGTAGAATATGAAGAATGGATTCAAGGTATGGAGAAAACTTTCACTGTGGTAGAGGTTCCAGAGGATAAAAAGGTGAATATTGGGACATTTTACCTAACTGGTGAAGCCGATATTTGGTGTAACACTGTTAAGGATAAGCTCTTAGGGCCTGACTTCACTTGGAGCATATTTCTGGAAGAACTGAGAGCCAAAGTTTACCTAGTTGTGGTTCAATGGCAGAAGGAGAAAGAATTTATGGAACTAAAGATAAGTGGTAGTACAACTATGAAGCAATATGTTGGCTAGTTTATAGAATTATCTAGGCTTGTTTTGGAGTTTGTGTCGTCTGAAAAACTAAAGATGAGAAGATTTGAAGAGGGATTAGCTTTTTATATTCGCGACCAGCTAGCTGGTCAACCAATCCTTACCTATCAAGAATTATATGAGCGAGCAGTTGAAGTAGAACAAGTGAAGACTGAGTTAAGGGCCTTGAACTTGATCAATCAGAAGAGGAAGTAGATCAAACAGGGAGTTCCGAGCGAGAGTGTAAACCAGAAGAAATCTGTTCCCAGTCCTCCCAAGGGTCTTCTTGCAGGCTTAGTAGAGCCCTGTGAGAAATGTGGAAAAATTAACCACACCACTCCTAAGTGCCGAGCGGGAACTAACAAATGCATATGGTGTGGTAGCCCGGAACACCTCATTGCTGCCTATCCTCAAAGACTGATGGCTGTAGACAGGGGCTCCCACCTCCAAGGCTCGCAGCTGTAGAAAGGGCATATGTGTTGATCAAGAAAGAAGGTGCCATTTTGTGGATTATTTGATCTAGTAGCCACTCATTTATTTATATCCACTTGATCTCCCATGCAATTGAATCTTGAAAATAAGGAAACAGAAACCAATTATAGAATCAAGTTACCCAATGATTTTAGACTTGAGTCTCCTATCTATTATAAACTTGTCCCAATTACTATTGGTGGGAAGTATTCCCTGAAGTTCGAATTCAATTTGACTCGTCAGACTTTGATATCGTTTTGAAAATAAGCTAGTTGTGTACTTATGGGGTTAAGATAGATTGTGAGGAACTTAAGGTTATCTCAAGGGATGAACGAGGGAGAGAAATATGTTTAATGGTGAAAGAGAGGAAAACCGTGTTCTTTAAATTCTGTCATGACAGCAAGTGAGCTCTTATGTCAAGCATATATTGGGTATCAGTGTTATGCTATTAACCCTCAGCTAAAGGAAGAAAAAGCAGAAGATATCTCTGTAGTTATGAATTTAGAGATGTTTTCCTGAAGAGTTATCGGGACTGCCATGCAAAGAGAAATTAATTTTGAGATTGAATTAATTCCTGGTGTCCCACCTATCTCTAAAGCCCTATATTTTATGGCCCTCACAGAGCTCAGAAAACTAAAGATTCAGTTAGATAAGCCATTATAGAAGGCATTTACAAGAGCAAGTGTGCCACCATGGGGTGCCCCAGTTCTATTTGTAAAGAAAAGGGATGGAACCTTGAGGTTGTATGTCAATTATAGAGAGCCGAATAAGATCACCATCAAGAACAAATAACCATTGTCCCAAATAGATAGTTTATTTGATCGACTGTGAGGAGTAGAAGTCCTTTCCAAATTTATTTGAGATCAGGGTATTGTTAACTTATAGTTTTACATGAAGACATTCCCAAATCGCATTTAGGACCAGGTTTGGGTCACTATGAATTCACTATAATGCCTTTTGGCTTGACCAATGCTCCTGCGGCCTTTATGGATCTTATGAATAGAGTTTTAGACCCTATTTAGACAAGCTTGTGGTGGTGTTTATAGATGATATCTTGATATACTCCAAAAATAGAGATGAACTCATTGCTTATTCACGTACAGTATTACAGACCGTGAGGGGACACCAATTATATGGCAAATTAAAGAAGTGCGAGTTCTAGGTAGAAGAAGTGGTATTTTTGGAACATGTGGTTTCAAAGGAAAGGATTAAGGTTGATTTATAGAAGGTGAAAGCAATTACAGAGTGCCCAAGGCCCACCAATGTTATTGAGACTAGAAACTTTTTAGGTTTAGCTTGTTATTAAGTTTTGGAAAGGATTTTTCAAAGATAACATCTTCCCTGACCAATTTATTGAAGGAAGCTATTAAGTTAGCAAGAAGATAAAGTGGCAGCTTATGCCTCCCAACAGTTCAAGCCTTATGGGAGAAATCACCCTACCCATGACCCAGAACTAGCGGTTATGATTTTTGTACTGAAAATTTGGAAACATTACTTGTATGGAGCACCTTGTGAGATCTATACCGATCATCAAAGCTTGAAGTACATTTTCACTCAGTAGGAGCTCAATCTGGGACAAAGGCGTTGATTGTAATTGCTTAAAGATTACGATTTACAGATCCAATATCACCCATTAACGGTAAATGTTGTGGCAGATGCCCTAACTAGGAAGGCACAACAAAACCTGAACACTGTAGTGATTATTCAGTTAAACCTCTTGAGAGGGCTTGAGAACCTAGGTGTTCAATTAGTGTCACATGAGCAAGCAGCTAAAAATATCAATGGATCCAACTTTTTTAAGTTGGAGCCTATAGTACTTCACGATATACTTCCAACATTTGCATTTGAAAAAAGCATGGAACTCCCAGCGGTCGATGTTGTGAAAGTAATAGTAGAGAAATATACACGAAACATGAGGCTAAAATGATGCACACATTGACGACAAAATCATCTTTTGGGTCGTGAAGATTTTCTTCAACATTCAATGAGGCCCATGCAGGTCTCGAACTAGACTATTAGAACCGATAGAAAAGTTATGCTAATAAAAGGGGATCCCTGGAGTTTCAGGCAGATGATAAGGTTTTTCATAAAGTTTCACCAATTAAGGGTATAAGGAGGTTGAACTATGAGCTAAGTTGAGGCCAAGATCTATTGGACCGTACAACCTTATTAAAAGATTGAATCCCCTAGCTTGTCAATTAGATCTGCCTATATAACTCAAACACGTGCATAACATGTTCCTTATCTCACAACACAGGTAGTACGTTTCAGATCCTGATCACGCTCTCTTAAGCAAATCCATTGTCATCAATGAGGGTCTAGTGTTTGAAGAGCACCCAATTCAGATACTAGATTGTAGAATTAAGCAGTTACGCATCAAGCAGATACCTTTAATCAAAGTGCATTGGGCAAATCATGCCTCCTCAGAAGCCACTTAGGGAAAACCGAGGATGAGATGCAAGCCAAGTATCCACACCTAATTTGAATAAACTTGCATGTTTTGTCAAAGCTCATAAGTTTTTGAGGATGAAACTCTTTAAGGGGGGAAGATTGCAATAGCTCGAACCTAAATCATGATTATTTATTTAATTAAGTCACCTTATTAATTTCTTCGCATTTAATTATCACATTTAATCATCCTGATTGGAAAAAATTCATTTGGGCCCCCACTTTGTAATTCGGGTTTTAATTATCATAAAATTTTGGGTGAATTAATTGTAGGCCATGATAAATATGGTTTAAGAGGTTATGTTATTTTTGATAGTATCATAAAAATTTAATTTTGAACTACGAAAAATTTCAATCGCATAAAGTGTATTTTGCAAGCCCAAACTCATTTAGGCCCAATTCCGGCCCAATAAGCTATTACTTCATTTTACTTGACTAAGCACCATTGAATGTATTTAATTTCAATTGGCTTAAGCTACTTTTGCTAGATATAAACTCAATGAAGTAAAACTTAGATCATTTTCATCCAAGTAAAAACATCACAAAATATCAAGCCTCTCTTTCGCCTCCTTTTCTACCCCCACATGGTAGCCCCTCCTTTTTTCCTTAGCTATTGAATTTGCTACTGCCACCACCATTTTCAGCCACCGAACAATCACCAACCACCACCACAGCCACCACTCACACTCCCACAAGCATCAAACATCACTTACACCTCTTCCTTCAAGCACAAAGTGAGTGAGCCCTAATCCCATCTTGTTGATTCTTGGTTTTGATTTTTGTTTCTATTGGTTTAATTATTGATCACGTAATCTTGATAGAAATAAGAATTGTTATGATGTTTTAATGGATTGGTTAATCTTGAAAGCAAGTAAAGATTGAGGTTGTTCATGATCATGCAAGCTTAAGTTAAAATAATGTTTATGGATTGTTTTCTATTTGATTTGGTAACCTTTAACATTATAAATGATTATGGTGGTGTTGGTGTGGTTTTGGATGAGTTAAAGCTAAATCTAAGTTGGTCATAAGCGAGGGTTTTAATGATTATGCATGGTTTAGATTACTCTTGGTATCAAGCATGTTATTTGTGTATTTGGATGAGAAATGAATCTTTGACATGTCATTTAACTTGGAAAATGACTTGAGGTGATTTTTGTATAAAGGGATGGATTATGAAATTTCCCCAATTGATTGAAGGAGGTCATTTTTGTTCACTGATGCAAGTAAGTAAGATTATGGATGTATTTTAAGTGATTTGGTAAAGAGGAGAATTGAAAATTAGATGAAGACAGTTAGGGAGTAATTTAGAGTAATATGGCTATGTGAGGTGATGAGAAGGAACAAGGCATTGTTAAATGATTTTAATGAGTGATTTTAGAGGGAAATTATGTGGAGAGAAGGGGGAAAATAAGAACAGTAAGGCTGTGAACAGACCCAATACAGTGGTCTCTTTGCGGTTAAACTGGTGCTGTTTAGCTCATTACAAACTTTTGATTTTTGGTTGGTGGACAGATCAATGTGTTATCTTTCAAATTTTTTTTGAATCATGTCATTACGAGTTGTGTGGAAAATGTTATCGCCATTTTGCTAAGACTGCGCAGGATAGACCAAAGCTGTGTACAGTTGTGTTCAAGCCTAATTTCAGGAAGCCTATGTTGGGAATTACGCTTTGCACTTTGAATGAACGTGTTGCGGGACTTCTTAAACTATTCATATTAGGTTTTTATAGCTAAATTAGAGGTCAGAGGTGAGATATGAATTTTCTAAACTAGATCCTCAAATAGTAATATGAGGGAAGAAAGAGATCGCGGCATTTGGAAATATTATCAGGACTCTCTATAAAACAATGTATATTGCAAAGAAAATACAAAGTTTAGTGAGTTCAACAATTTTAATTATGTATAAAAGCTTACTGGGGTTGGAAAACCGAGTTAAATGGACATGAGAATGAAATTTGAGAAGTGGAGAGGGTAATGACACAAGATCGGGGTCTATTAGGCCAAGCTAAGGTTATATGGGTTTTCTTGAACCTCACAACACCCCTCTTGGCAATAAATCTTTTATTATCCATTTTATAAACATCAAAAACCCATATTCCATTTATATTCATTAGAGTCTTTTCGTTATCACCTCAATTAGATCATTTTGTTCTATTTTGCTCCAATTTGTTTCACTTCGAGTTCAATGACCCTAACTTATTTGGTTTTGAAATCATTTTAGTGTAACTTATCATATATTGAATTGTTGGAATCATGGATACCATTTTAACTAATTAATTTCCATTAAAATTATAAATTATGGGAGTAAATGTTGTTTACTAATCGCATTTACCTATAATTACATTTTTTAAGCAGGAACGAGGCCTAGTCTATCATTTTTATTGTGTATAAGTATTGTGAAGTGAGATTGCATTTTAAATACTTTAGGTACATTCATTGCTTGTATCTTTAGAAATCAGCACGTATTTATGAAAACTATATTGTTTTGGTAAGTACATCAATGAATCAGTTTAATCAGTGATTTGTCATATAAGTAGTGACCCCATCAATTATCAATCAAAGGGCATTGCCCTTCAGTTACCCACGCAGCTTCAGGCCAGATCCCCTGATCAGCTTGGCAGGTGTACATTTATCCATAGATAGTAGTAGTATCAACGACTTCACTATTAGATAATAACTAGCAATACAGTTTTACATTCATCTCATTCATTATTTTAATTTAAAATGAATTGCAAATCGGGTGCCAACCACTTTATACAGAGATCATTTAACAATATGGGAATGCATGTACTGAGCTTCAGCTCATAGTTTGAAATGTTTTTCATGTGTTGTTCTAGGCAAATGCTAAGTGAATTGCCCCCATGCTAGTAAACCAGCTGAAGAGAATAAGTTGAGCAAGGGAATCTGGATGGATCAACAATGATGTAGTGCATGTCTATTTTGGAGTTGTATTTTGAAATCTTGAGCAGATGCAGGTGTAGATTATATGGTGAATTGCTTTACTGTAGTGTATAAACCATAGGTGGGTTTATAGTTGATTGTATATGGTTTAATAATGTGTGAATGTGTATGGTTGAAGCTATGCCTAACTATGTTATTTCTAGTATACATACTTCAATCCTTGTCCTTTTGGGTGGCGGTAATGCTCGTATCATCAAGTTTATTAGTCTTAATTTAGGGATTTATTAAGGAGAATGCAAACAGTAAAACACGTGTGTTTTGGGGCATACGGATGCCCTGGGAGATAAAGAGATAGTTTCTACTAGGTCAAAGATGATGTCAAATGAGAGTGAAAGGCTCCCTTTTTATAGTGGAATAACTTCGCTTAGCTAAAAAAAAGATTACATCATTTTTTCAAGTAAAAATGAAATAAAGATAAAAAATAAAATTAAAATGATTTTTAAAAAAATCAGTCATAATCAATTTTATCTCGAGTTAGCAATTGAGTTGGAGGTTGGTTGAATGAACCATGTACAACGTGCATCAATTCATGAAATGGATGCCAAGGTAGTCCTAATAGTAGGCGAATAGGCCTAGCACAACCACTAGGGCCTGCAATATGTTGCTGGCCTGGTTAATGCGGCATGCTTAACTTCTTTAGGCCATAACTTTCCTATTTGATGTCCAGTCGATGCAATTCCTTTTCACTAGAAAGCTTATTGAGTGCAGTTTCTCATGGATCAAGTCTCATGAATTTGGCATGAGTGTGGAAAGAGCTATACACCAAAATATGAAGAAGTGGTTGTTTCTATGACGTTTCACCATAAGGCTAGTAACTTTTTCAGTGCTTATCAGAATTGAGCTTAGAATATATCATTGGAAAGTTCTCCTGATGAGGAATCAATTCATGTAGACTCAAGTTTAGGTTGCCCTAGTCTAGGACTAAAAGTATGGTGCAAATTATGAGAAGACTCCATTGGTATGACTATGGGCCCAACGGCAGCCACTAAGGCTTTAGACCTTGTTGTTTGGGCTTGGCAGCATTTGTAATGGTTCCTCTAGCTTGCACTATGGACCACACATGTGTTTTCAATTCAATGTTCAAATGGATTACTTTGGAGTAGATTGGTACAAGGCAGTGTGTCAATCGACTATTTGCTCTTACTTTACCATGCTTTAGATAACGAGTTTAAGCCCTTATAACTACAAACTACTCTAAAACTAGGTTTTTGCTTTCCTGAAATTATTTTCAAAATATTTGGGTTTTCAAATGCTTTGTTAAATTTATAGGGATTTTGGCATGATTTTTTTTGGTATATGGACTAGCTATTAGGCTTTCAAGCACAGTGTTGCTCGATCCTCAGTGGGCTAAGTAATTGTCATCACTATTACACATAACATCCAAGTATGTAGTTAGTCTAAATCCCGAGGGCACTAATTCGATTCTTACAGGAGCCTCACGCTTTGGCTAAGGCCATTAGGAATAAGGCCAACCACTATCATGCTGTATGGATGCAGGTGCAATAGTGAGTACAAGTATGTTCTTGGGGTTTGAAACCTTACCCCAGGAGCTACAATCCTATTTAGGACAAAGAGTTTATATTGTTTGAAATGTTTGGGGCTTATAGACAACTCCAAGAGCAAGAGTCGAGTTTGAGAATTTTTTTTTTAAATATTCAATGTCTATGTCTTGCCTTAGGAATTGAAATCGCATTTGGGAAAAAGTGGTTTTAGAATATTCCGGGTCTATACCTTGCCCAGAGGGGAAGTCCTGTTGAGAAAAAGATTTTAAAATATTTGGGGTCTAAGCCTCGACCAAATAGTTAAAATGCTATTGAGAACAGGGTTTTAAAATATTTAGGGTCTATGCCGCGCTCCATAAGTTAAAATCTACTAAGTGAAAAGTTTTAAAATATTTAGGTCATTTGCCTCATCCCAAGAGTTGAAATTTGATCAAGAAAACGACTTTAAAATATTCAAGGTTTATACCTCAACTTAGGTGTTAAAATCCCATTGAGTAAAATGTTTAAAAATATTTGATAAGCCCATAAGTGCATGGTGTCATTGTAGCAATCAAGATCAATTCCACAGAGACTAGGTTAGGCTACCGGGTTAAATTCCCTCAAGATAGGCTAAGCAAATCCAAATTTGTGAGTGAAATTAAACTATACTACTTATCTAATCTAACGGGTAAACAACTAAGGAATTTAAGTAATTTTTCTACTCAAGAAGTAATCAAGTATTTCTTCTTTAGATGGGTAATTCCAAAACTAATAATTTACTTATCAAACCCCTCTTTCAAGCTGGAAAGAAATTCTTAAATCTAATTAATTACAATTTCTCAAGGGTTTTTGATTAGTATAAGATCATTAAGAACGCGATTATCAAATCTTAGGGGTTTCTTAAACGATGAGTTTTTCTTAAGATCTCATACACTTAGATCGAATCTTAGTTTTTCAACATCCAGTTTCACCTTTCAGTTCTCACCAAATGTCCAAAACAAGCAAAAAGTTCATCAAGTTTCCCACTAGCAATTCATCGTCTAAGGTTCAATAAAATAAACCTAACAAATCCAAAGCACTTTTAGATCAAAACAAGAATTGATTCAATCACGATAATTCAACTCTCTAAGATTAACAAATCAAATCTTAACATAAAAACCTATACTAATAAAAAAAGCATAGAAATCTAAAGAGAAAAGAGAAGAGGAGGGAGACGAATTGCTCAGTCGATGCATGCTTCTATAGGTAGATGCAAACCCGACCCGAAATCCTTGCAAATCTCCACCTTGAACTTGCTCTCAACTATTTCTAATGAAGTCTAAATCCTAACTAGATTGTGGAAAGGATATGGTGTGATGAACAACAGTAGTAAAACACGGCCTTTTATGACGGAAATAAAGGCTGCAAACATAAAAAATGCTTAGAAGTCTAATAGCCACGGAAAAAACAAGCCAACTCAAGGAAATAGAGCTCACGACGGACCATAGGCACCACCACGATTAGACTATGGTAGACTATGTTTATGTTGGTCATTCAATTTTTGTTCCAATACTTCTCCTGGATCCTTTTGGGCCATGGTACTGGTCACGGTTTATTTGTGTTGGGTGTCTTTGGGCCTCTTTTGCTATCTTTCTTAATCTATAAGGCCTGAAAATTATTATTATACCATCATGCTTTGGGTTCAGAAGATTAAAATCTGCAAATACTCTCAAACATGTGAAACCAAGCATAATAGTAGAAATAAGGGCACAAATCATACAATTAATCATATTAATCCCCTAAAATGACTCCCAAACACTCATGAAATCCCATGCAAATATGGCGTTAATCAATATTCTAGGTTTCACCTTAGGATTTGAAATCATATTGACAAAAAGGTTTTAAAATATTTGCAGTCTATACCTCGTCCTAGGAGTTGAAATTCTATTAAGGAAAAGAATTTAAAATATTTAGAGTCCATAACTCACCTAAGGAGTTGAGATTCTATCCAGAAAAAGGTTTTAAATATTTGGGGTCTATAAGTCGCCCACACCTGCAAATACAAATAAAGAACCTAGCCAATCATTAGAATTGACTTTAACTTTAATATTATTTTAAACTCCAATTTCATCCACAAAGAACTCCCATCTCGAGAACACAAATGCCCTAGATTAAGTACAAAAGAGCAAAAGGTGTGACTACATATCAAGAACCCAGGCAAATTTATCAACTAACTTCAATTTTAGTTGCCTTTTCTTTTGGAGCTCAAATTTAACCCACACAGGGCTTGCACTAAGAGGAAACAAATGTGTTAAAATGAATGCAAGAGGATGAAAAGTATGTTTACAAATTAATAACCTAGCCAAATTTAAGATCTAAATTTAACTTTAGTTGTCTTCGCATTCAGTGTTCCAAGTTCATGCACAAAAAACTCCCACTAAGAGGAAACAAATGTCTTAAAATGGGTGCAAGACAACCAAAGGTGCAACTACAAATAAAGGAACCTAGCCAATCATAAGAACTGACTTTAACTCTAATTGTATTTATATTTGGGTTCCAATTTCATCCACAAGGAGCTCCCACCAAGAGAACACAAATGCCCAAGAACAAGTAGAAAAGGACGATAGGTGTGGCTGCAAATCAATAACTTAGCAAAACTTATGAACTAACTTTAACTCTATTTGCCTTTTCTTTTGGGGCTACATTTAACCCAAGAAGGGCTCGCATCATGAGGAAACAAATGTGCTAAAATAAGTGCAAGAAAATGAAAGGTGTGGCTACAATAAAGAACCTAGCCTAACATAAAAACTAACTTGTACACTAGTTGTCTCTTATTTTAAGTATCCAATTTTACCCACAAAGAGCACCCACCAAAGGTAAACAAATGCCGTAAATAATTGCAGGAGAATGAATGGTGTGGCAATAGAGAGAGAACCTAGCCACAGTCATGAACTAAATTTATGTCTAATTCCTTTTAATTTAGGGCTCTAATTTCACCTACAAGGAGCCCCCGCCAAGAGAAAAGAAATGCCCTAAAATGACTGTAAAAGAAAGAAAGGTATGACCATAAATGAATAACCTAGTCAAACTGAAGAAGTAACTTACCTCTAGTTGCCTTTTCTTTTAGAGTTGCAATTTCACCCACAATGAGCTCCCTCTATGAGTAATCAATGCTCTAAAATTTGTGGAAGAAGATGAAAGGGACAGCTACAAATATAGAACCCAAATAAACTAAATAACTGATTTTAGTTCTAGTGTCTTTTCACTTGTGGCTCCTATTTCACTAGCTGCGTCTAATAAAAGAAAAAAAAAAGCTCTTATTTCACCAGCTCCCTCCAATGGAAGGAAAAAAAATGCCCAGGATGCATGCAAGAGAAGGACAGGCGTGGCTGCAAATACAGAAACCTACCCACACTTAATAACTAACTTTAACTCTACTTTTATTTTTATTCGGTGCTCCAATTCATACACAAAATAGCTCATACCAAGAGGAAACAAATGTGCTAAATTGAGTGCAAGAGAATGATGTGGCCATAAATCAAGAAACTAGCCAAACTTCATAACTAATTTTGACACTGGTAGCCTTTTCTTTTGGGCTCTAATTTCATCCATGAAGAGCTCCCACTAAGAAAAACAAATGCCCTAAAATTAGTCCAACAAAACAAGTGTGGATGCAATATAGAACCTAGCCAAACTTAAGAACTAACTTTAACTAGTTGTCTTTCCATTTAGGTCCCCAATTTCACCTACAAATAATTCCCTCTAAGAAAAAACAAATGACGTAAAATGGAAGCGAGAGAACCAAAGGTTTCGGTACAGTCAAGAACTAAGCCATACTTAAAAGCTAACCTTAACTTTGGTTTTTATTTCATTTGGGGCTCCAATTTCAACCACAAAATGCTCATACGAAGGGAACAAATATGCCTTAAAATGTGTGGAAGAGAAGGAAAGTGTGCCTACGAATTAGGAAACTGACCAAACTCAATCGCTAATGGAACACTGGTGGTCTTTTCTTTTAGGGCTTCAATTAGTGCCTACCTCTTAGAGAAACAAATACCCCCCAAAGGGTGCAAGAAAACCATAGGTATGATTGCAAATAAAGAACCAAGTCAAAGTTAACAGCTAAGTTTAACCCTAGTTGTCTTTTGATTTAGCACTCTAATTTCGTCCATAAAGAGCTTCCAACAAGAGAAATCAAAGGCACCTAAAATTAGTGCAAGAGAGTGAGAGCTCCATCTACAAATATAAAACTTAGCGAAGCTTAAAAACTTATTTTTTTTAAACTCTAGTTGTCTTTTCATTTTGGACACGAATTTCACCTACAATGTGCCCCATCCAAGAGAAGACACATCCCCTAAAATTGGTACAAGAGAACTAAAGGTATGGCGTCAGATCAAGAACCATGCCAACCTTGACAATAACTGTAACTTTTGTTATCTTTTTATTTGGGGCTCTAATTTAACCCACAAAGAGTTCCCATTAAGAGAGTAAAAAATAGCCTAGAATATGTGCAAGGGAACGAAAGGTGTGGCCATAAATAAAGAAACTAGCCAAACTTAATTACTAATTTGAACTCTAGTTGTCCTTTCTTTTGTGGCTCTAATTTCACCCATAAAGAGCTCCCATCAAAAGAAAACAAACGCCTTAAAAATATTGCATGAGAAAGAAAGGTGTGGCTACAAATGTAGAACTTAGCCAAACTTAAGTACTACCTTTAACTCTAGTTTTGTTTTGATTGGGGGCCCTTATTTCATGCACAAAGAGCTCCCTCTTAGAGGAAACATATGCTTAAATGTGTGCAAGAGAATGAATGGTGTGGCTACAAATCAAAAACTAAGCTAAACTTAAAAACACCTTAAAATGCTCTGACCAAGAGAAACAAACCACCTAAAATGAATGCAAGAGAGTGAAAGGTATCATTACAAATCAAGAACCTAGACAAACATAAGAAGTAACTTTAACTATAGTTGTATTTTCATATGGTGCTCCAATTTAACCCAAAAAGTGAAAACAAATGCCCTAAAAGAACGAAAGGTGTGGCTTTAAGAACCTAGCAAAACCCGAGAGCTAACTTCAAATCTAGTTCTTTTTTCAGTCATGGGCTCCAATTTCACCGAATGAGGAGATCCCTCCAGGAGAAAATGAATTCCAAAAATAAAAGTGTGCAAGAGAAAGAAAGGTGTCGTTGCAAATCAAAAGCCAAGGAAACCTAAAAACTAATTTTAACTCTAAACTTCTTTTAATTTAAGGCTCCAATTTCACCTATAAGTAGCTCCCACAAAGAGGAAACAAATTTCCTAGTATGTGCACAAGATAACCAAAGGTGTGGCTACAAATCAAGAACCTAACCTAACTTCAGAACTAACTATTACTCTAGCTGTCCTTATATATGGTCTTCAATTTCACCCACATATTGCACCCTCCAAACCAACCAAAGGCCTTAAAATGAGCGCAAAAGAATGAAATATGTGGCTACAAATTAAGAACCTAGCGACACTGAAAAACTAACTTCAACACTAGTTACTCTTTCATATGGGATTGTAATTTCACCCAGAAGGATGGCCTACGCTAAGGAAGTTAGAAAAATTATTGCTACAAATAAAGAAGCTGGCCAAAGTTAAGTACTAACTTTAACTCTACTGTCTATTGTTGTGGGGCTTCGATTCGCCCAACAAGGGGATTCCATCAAGATGAAACGAACACCCTAGAATTAATCCACGAGAACGAAGGGTGCGATTACAAATATATGACATAATCAAAACTTAAGAACTAACTTTAATTCCAGCTATGTTTTCTATTAGGGCTCTAATTTTACCAGCAAAGATCTCCCACAAGAGAAATTGAATGCCCTAAAATTAGTACAAGAGAATGAAGGATGTAGCCACAAATATATGACCTAGCCAAATACAAGAACCAACGTTAACTCTACTTGTCTTTTCATTTGGGGTCCTAACTTAAAATGACCGGAAAGAAACAAGGGTGTGGCTATAAATAAAGAATGAAGCCAGACTTAGGAACTTGACTCTAATTGTCATTTTATTTGGGGTTCGAATTTCTCTTACAAAGGGCTCCCGCCAGAAGAACATAAATACCTAAGAATGAGTGCAACAAAAAGAAAAGTGTGGCTAAAAATCAAGAACCAACCTAAAAACTAAGAACTTACTTTGGTGTTAGTTACCTTTTCATTTGGTCTCAAATCTTGCCTAAAAAGATCTCCCTTTAAAAGGAAACAAATGTACCAAAGTGAGTTCAAGAGAACAAAAGATGTGGCTACAAATCAAGAGCCTAGGAAAACTTAAGAATTAACCTTCACTCTTGTTGTCTTTATTTTGTTAGCTCGAATTTCACCCATAAAAAGTACCCACTAGGAGAAAACAAATGCCCCAAAATTAGGATGAGAGAACAAAAGGTATGGTCGTAAATGAGAATCTTGGCCAAATTTAAGAACAAACATTAACTTTAGTTATGCTTTCAGTTTAGGCCCTAATTTCGCCTACAAAGAGTTCCCCCTAAAAGGAAGCAAATGCTAGAGAATGAGTCCAGGAGAACCAATAGTGTGTCTACGAATTTGGAGCTAAGCCAAAAGTAGCCCTAACTTTGGCTCTGGTGGTCTTTTTATTTGGAAATCCAATTTCTCCCACAAATGGCCCCCACTAAGAGGAAACAGATGCCCTAAGATAAGTGAAAGGAAATAAAGGGTGTGTTATAAATAAAGTTCCTAGCCAAGCATAAGAACCATCTTTAGGCCTTACTATTATTTCATCTTGGGCTTAGATTTCATCCACAAAAAGCTCCCACCAGAAGATCACAAATGCCCTAAAATAAGCCAGAACGAAAAGTGTCATGACAAATCAAGAACTTAACCAAACTTAAGAACTAAATTATCCTGTAGTTGCCTTTTTTTTGGGTTCAAATCTTATCTACTAAGAGTTCCTACCAAGAGGAAACAAATGCCTTGAGATCAATGCTAGATCAAGCAAGGCATGACTACAAATAATACACTAACCAAACTTAGGATCTAACTTTGATTCTAGTTGTCTTTTCTTTTAGGGTTCTAAATGGACTTACAAAGAGCTCTCACTAAGAGAAAACAAATGCTCAAAAATTAGTCCAGGGGAATGAAAGGTGTGGCTACAAGCATAGAACCTAGCGTAATTTAGGAACTAACTTTAATTCTAGGTTTCCTTTCATTTTGGGGCCCTAAGTTCACATGCAGATAGCTCCCTCACGGAGAAAACATATGTCGTAGAATGATCTCGACAGAACAAAAGGTGCAGCTACATATTAGGAATCAAGCCAAATTATGAACTAACTTTTACTGTAGTTATCTTTTCATTTGGGGCTCCAATTTCACCCACAAAAAGCTCCTGCCAGGTGGAAACAAATTTCCTAAAATTGGCTCAAGGGAAAGAAAAGAGTGCAGTACATTAAGAACCTAGTCATATGTAATAGCCAGTTTTGTCTCTAGTTTTCTTTTAATTTAGGGCTCCATTTTCACCCACAAAAAACTCCAACCAAATGGAGACAAATGCATTAAAACGAGCGCCACAAAAAAAAAAAAAAGAAATGTGTGGCCCAAAATCAAGAATCTTACCAAACTTGAGAACTAATTTTTAGCTCTAGTTATCTTTTTTTTGAGATTCCAATTTCACCCACCTAGAGCTACCACCATGAGAATACAAGTGCCCTAAAATTAGTACAAGAGAGCAAAATGTGTGGTTGCAAATGTAACACTTGGTCAGACTTGAGAACTAACTTTAGTTGTAATTATCTTTTCATCCAGGGCTCTGATTTTACCCGCAAATAGCTCTTTCCAAGAGAAAGCAAAAGCCCCAAAATTTGTGATAGACATTGAAAGCAGTAGCTATGAATCATGGACCTGGCTAAACTTAGGAACTAACTTTAACCCCAGGTTTTTCATTTGGGGATTCACCTACAAATAGTTCCCACTAAGGGTAAGTAAATGCCCTAAATAAGTGCAAGAGATGGAAACATGTGGCTACAAAAAAGCAACTTAGCCATACTAAAGTGCTAATTTCATAGCTCTTATTTCATAGCTCTCATCAGAAGGAAACAAATTCACTAATATGAGTTCCGGAGAACAGAAGGTGTGGCTTTAATTTGCGAACCTAGCTAGACTTAAGATCTAACTTTCAATCTCGTTGTCGTTGCACTTAGGGCTCTAATTTCACCCATGAGAAGCTCCTACTGAAATAAACAATTGCTCGAAAATCAGTGCAAGAAAACAAAAATTGTGACTTTAAATAACAAACAAAACTAAACTTAAGAGCTAACTTGAACCCTAATTGTTACTTCATTTGGGGCTTGAATTTCTCCTGCAAAGAGATCCCATTAGAAGGAAATAAATATCCTAAAATGGGTGTAAGAGAATAAAAGGTGCATTTACAAATATATCACCTAACCAAAAATAGTAACCAAGCTTAACTTTAGCTGTACCTTTCATTTAGGGCTCTAATTCAATCTCAAAGAGCTCCCTCTTAGAGAAAACAAATGCCCTGAAATGAGTGCAAGAGATTGAAAGTTGTGGCTACAAATGAAGAACCTAGCCAAATTTAAATTCTAACTTTAACTCTTGCTGTTGGTTCTTTAAGTTCTCCAATTTCACCCGTAAAGATCTCCCACTAAGATGAAGCAAATGCCTTAAAATGTGGGCAATAGAATGAAAGGTGTGGTTAGCTTTGAAGAGCCTAGCCAAGCTTTGAAGAGCCCTAAAATGTGGCTGATGGGATTATACATAGATAGAAAGGTAGATCTTCACATGGTGTTCATAGACCTGAAAAAAGCATATGACAGCGTACCGTGAAGTGTTATGGAGATGCTTGAAAAAAAAAGGAGTGTCTCCTGTATATATTAGAGTTATTAAGGATATGTATGAGGGAGATAGAACAAATGCGAGGATGCCAAAAGGGGTTACTAATAACTTCTACGTTGGTATGAGCATGCATCAGGGTTCCGCTTTAAACCCTTTTCTTTTCACTCTGGTTACGGATGAATTTACAAAAGGGATTCAAGACGAGTTACCATGGTGTATGTTATTTATAGATTACATTGTTCTTAGTGATGAGATCAGAGAGGGAGTTAATGATAAGTTCGAGCAATGGAGACATACACTAAAGTCTAAAGGATTTAGAGTAAGTAATTTGAAAACTAAATCCCTGTATTGTTGTTTCAGTGGAGAAGAAGATAAGAAGAGGAGGAAGAATTCACCATTGATGGGACGACATTATCGAAGGTCGAAAAGCTTAAATATCTACACTCGATCATTCAACAGAAAGGGGATATTGACAAAGACATTAACCAGTGCATAAAAGCGGGTTGGCGACAATGGAAGTATTCTTCAGGTGTCATGTGTGATAAGAGGATGCCTGTAGGACTAAAAGGCAAAATCTATCGTATGGTAGTTAGACATGCAATGTTATATGGATCTGATTGTCGGCCTATAAAAAGGCACAGGTTCAAAGGTTGATGGTTGCAAAGATGAGGATGATTATATGGATGTGTGGCTATACAAGGGTGGATAGAATTGGAAATGAAGTAAATAGAGACATAGTTAATGTGGCTCCCATTGAAGATAAGATGAGAGAAACTAGAGTCAGATGGCTTGAGCATGTGAAGAGAAGGAGTGTGGATGCTCTAGTGAGGAGACGTAAGAGGAATATCATCCTTGAAGGTAGAAGAGGTAAGAGACGACCAAAGAAGTGTTTAGACGAGTTGATTAGAAATGACTTGAAAGTTGTAAGGTTGATGGAGGACATGGCTCATGATAGGAAGTCATTGCTCAGGATAGGATTAAGGTCTTAGATCACAAAGAGATGGCCTTGTAGATGTCATTTGGTTGTTTTTCTGGATTTTTTTTATATGTCGTATTTGTATGCAGGTACTATATACATTTGAGAGAGATATTGTTTGTCTACCTCTATTTGTTACGGTATAATACTTTTCCTTACTGTGTTGTACTTAAGTTTTATATAGTTATTATCACATGCTAGCCCTTGCTGCTCATCCTTAATTTCTTCTATAAAATGGTTTCATAAAATCTTTTTTCTATAAAATGTTTTCAGAAAATCCTTTTTTGTAGGTCTCTTGAAATCGGCCTCTCCACGAGTAGGGATGCTTGCAGAGGTAGGGTTGCTTACATACGGATCTTCCCAGACCCTGCGAAAGAGGGACCCATACTGGGAGGTGTGTTGTTGTTATTGTCTTGTTATCTTTTTATTTAGGGCTCTAATTTCACATACAAAGAGCTCTCACAAAGGGAAAACAAAACAAGAACCTATTGAAACCTAGGAAGTAACTTCAACTATAGTTGCCCTTATATTTTAGGGTTCTAATTCACCCACAAAGAGCTCACACCATGACGAAACAGATGCACTAAAATGAGTGCAAGAGAACAACACGTATGGCTACAAATCAAGAACGTAGCCATAGTTAACAGCTATTTTTAGCTCTTGTTGTCATTTCTTTTCGGATTCTAATTTCATCCATAGAGAGCCCCCACTAAGGGAAGCACATGCCCAACAAATATATAACCTAGGCAAACTTAAAAGCGAACTTTAACTCTAGCTGTCTTTTCAACTAGGGCTTGACTTTCACTTAAAAAGGGCCCTTGCGAAGGGAAAACAACCGACCTAAAGTTGCATGACTAATTGGAAAAAAATTTATGATCTTTTCCCTTTTTCAGATGATGGATTGAAATCCTTACTCAGTTTTTTATTTCTCTCTCTCTCCTTTTACCTAGCTTGCCTTGCCAGGTTTTTCAAGCTAAACCCTCTTTTTTTTTTTTTCTTTCCCCTTTTTCTTCTTTTTCTTCACCCTGAATTCATCATAGGACAGAAGCATTTTAAAAAAGAAAGATACAATAATATGGAAAAGAACTAATAGAGGAGATGATTTTGTTAGTAAATCAAGGCTACATTAGACTGGATTTATGATGGAAAGGAAAGCGAGTGACTTTATGACTCAACACATTACTATGGGTTTAGGGCATATCATATCTTCTCAATTGAACAGAACTTAAGCAGTCTTGTGCAGAGGTATTTACTCTTAGATCCAACTATGCATGTTATGTAAATATATGTGTCCCACTTTTTGCTTTGGTGATTGAAATGGCTAGAATGCTATCATGCAAGCCAAGCAGTTGCTACCCTTGTCGGATACTTGAGCATGGGTGGTTCTAATAAGGGTGCATTCATTGTAGCACTCTGCATCATGCACCTGCTTAGTTATGGAGCCATTGTCTTTCTGGTCCCTATTTAGATAGTTACCCTTCTAGCCAGTACTAGTCTTGAGAGGTGCTTCCCTAGCTAATTCGTCCTATAACATCATACCTATGTTTCTTAGTGCAATGAGGTTTTCAAATTGCATGAATAGCACCTGTTTCTTGTATGCAGATTGGAGATTCCTGATGAATAGATGGATAAGAAAAACAACCCTTCATATTCCACTAGGTAAGGTTAGTGTATGCAGGAAAGTCATTTGCAGCCCAGTGAAGAGCCCCTCGCAGCATGAATCTCTTTCACATGAACACACCAAATGCATCTACGCTCAGGGCCTTTTATCTAGGACTAATCATCGACAATATAATTGATGACTGTTTTATGCCTAACGAAGGCAACAAATTATACGAAATTATAAAGATTGGCCAAGTGTTATGGGTGCTACTTATAATACGAAAGGGGTTAAACCCATCAGTAGGAAGCCCAAGCCTAATGTTCCGAAAAATCAAACGCAAAGTTAGTATATAATGTTCATCAAATTTATTTCATGCTATTACATAAGTAGGATGCTTTAATAAGATGTTGGTTGTGAAAAATCTAATCCTTAGCTATCTCATATGAGTTGTACAAACTAAGCAATCTTGGAATAAGAGCGAAATATAGTAGGACTTTAACGGGCATTTTCTTTTCATCATCCTTCCATCTCGACGTATGACCTTTGTTATAAGATTCTTATCTTTCCCTTTCACCTGAATACACAATGCAACCATTAGGACAAGCATGGATCTTTTCATATTAAAGTCCTATGCCTCTAATTTATTGCTTACATTTACCATGTTGGTGGAAAATAATGCCCAAAATTTGCAATACCATATCAAAAGACTTAATAGACCAACCATGAATGCATTTCAAATGGGACAAGTGCAATAGAAAAGAAACTCTGAAAAATTTTGATCCTGGATATAATTCTTCTTCATCTTGTTCTAACAACGTTTGATGTCCAACATCTTCAATTATCAAAAAGTTGGCACCCTCATCTTCATCATTCCCTAGTTCACCAATGTCTTGATCATCAATTTCACTCTTATAATGAAAAATGTCATTCTTATAGGTTTTTCGCTTCTGAGAAAAATCATTACGCATTCCCATAGTATCAATATCTCCAAAACCCCAATCTTCTAAAGTATTAATAATAGGTGGGCCTTCATTTTAAACAATGCACAAGAAGGTTCAGAAACCGCCTCCTTATGATGCAGCCACTCGTTTTAGTGCAGCCAAAAACCATTAAACATGAGATGGTATACGACTTCATCACTCGTGAAACAACAATTATGTCTAATTTTTCATTTATTTCAAGGGCATACTATCAGTTTACCACCCCCATCATCATAAAAAGAAAATTCCAGAAATGATTCAACCCCATTCTTTTATCAAATAGATGTCCTATGCACATTAATCCAACATTTATCCATTTCAAAATGTTGACACCAACCTATAAGGTTATCGCATAAGAAAATATACCATTTTTAAATATTATGCACATACACAACAATAATAATAGAAGCACATACATGTGCACATATTACTTTGCTATCTTATAATATCAGTTCAATTAGGTCAATGTCTTAAATTATCAGTTTAACAAATTCTTTTAACGGAATGCTAGTTCTTTGTTTTTTAGGGAAAAAAAAATTCATTAGTAGCAAGCAGCGAGGACGCATAAAGAGTATAAGCATAACAGAAGTAGCTCAACATAAAGCAATAGTACAATTTATTCTGCTTATTAAAATGAAGATTGTAACTTCTTTATTTCTTTAGAGAAATTGTTCGACTTAATCTAGTGTTTTGTGTAACTAGTCTAAATTAATTTAGCTCAATTGCATTATGTTTGAAGGCTAGATGCATCAAGTGACTAATAATATTAATAGTCATTTTAGTGGGGTGTAACAAAACTCATACAAACTCATAAAAATTAAGTGCTCATAGTACACTATCTCATGAGAACTACACAAAGTTAAACCACTATCTCCAAATTAAATCATGTTAATAAGCCAACGACCAAACAAAATCATGGGAATCAAAGCTGCAAATAGGAAATGCCATCAGTTAGATCGAATAGACAATGAGATGGTAATGCTTGCAATCTTCTGTATCTCCATCTCTCCACTCTGTTTTCACCAGTCACTTAGTGTGTTTTATACCCCTTGTAATGTCTTAATTTATAATCACTAGGTTAACCTTAATTATTTGAACTTTAGAGGCTAATACCATTGAAGAATGAGAATAGAACATTACACCATGCTAGAGAGGATGAGGTTTAATTACTTCATTTAACATAAACAATAAAACACACTTCAGCTTGCATGTTAACGTTAAGCCAATTATTATTAATTA
Organism: Carnegiea gigantea; assembly: GCA_029747015.1. Classification (NCBI taxonomy): domain Eukaryota; kingdom Viridiplantae; phylum Streptophyta; class Magnoliopsida; order Caryophyllales; family Cactaceae; genus Carnegiea; species Carnegiea gigantea. Next base: position 155,676 of record JAKOGI010000861.1, on the reverse strand, counting down.
AGGCACTATACCCAGTTATAGCAATGATTTCCACATGAACACCCAAACGGATACTAAATTGTTTAGAGATAAAGAGTGGTTACTTTCGTTGTTGGCGAGGAACACCAATTGTGCCACACCCGTTGACCCCTAATTTCCTCTAAATTTTATTTTTTCACTAAGCATAATATGTCTAACGAGCATTGAAAAAACAAAACAAAAAAAAGAAAAGAAAGAAAGATTTAAAGCTCTTATATAAAAGTGCAAGCTTAGTGTTGCAACACTTTGTTCCCATGCAGTAAGATTGAAGTCTCTAAATCCATGGAAAATATAAAGGTTTTCATGACAAGCATATGAGATTGCTTAAGATTTTTAATACCAAATTAGGTGAAAGCATTTGTTTTTAATTGTTGTTTTTCGATAGTCATTTGAATTTATGAATTATTTGTCAAGGATGTTATAACCTAGTTCAATTTTTGTCTAGTGCAGACTGGATGCTCCCCAAACAGCAGGACCAGGAGGAAAACTATAACACGCCTTTGTTGGCCGCTAAGGCTAGTTAAGGTGTAGATTTGCATTTCGTTAAACTCGACCCCAAAATTGGCGAGATAATAATTTTTTTTCCCCTCCATCTTGCGTCCACGTAACACTAATAGATTTTGTCCCTGCTAACATGCATATTAATGTAATTATCATCAAGCCACCTCCTCAGCTATTAAGCTAAAGTCAATGCATTTCTCCATCCTCTTAGGTCACACACCTAGAGGGTTACACGGTATGTTGTTGTCTTCACATGCAATGAGCATACACAGGATGGGGGGAAAAATTACTTGAACTAGGGTACAAGAGCCATGCTAGACCATGCCACCAACGTCTTTTACATACATGATTGCCTTACAACACTTCCTACCTTTTACACATAGCTATTTAACATAATGATCTTCCAAGGTATCCATTAAGCATGTTTCAGCAAAAAGAAGTAGTAACCCAAAAAAAGCACACAGAAATCTTCACTTGGCTACATGCACGTACTTTGAACCTAAAAAAGTGGAAGAGAGAAAGGGGTGAGCAAACCACACGCTCAGTAGACAACTGACATTCGAAAAACAAAAACCATTACACATTGTAAGTATATATAATAGCAACCATGAAGTAATAATTTGATAATAGAATAAATCAATCTTATTTCATTTCCGCATGCCATTTGACTTCTAAAACTGTCCAAGAGATATGCTCAACACTCGTCTTTAAAAGAAAGATAAACACCTTGCCAGAATGTAACCAAAGCATCCACTCTAAGATAATGGAAGACCAATGGAAAATGAATGTCAAATAAAATAGTTTGGTATCTAACGAACCTTTTTCATGTTTCAAGTCAAAACTCATTTGAAAAGCATCTACTCAATTTCTATTTAAGTAAAAGAAAGTTTAGGCATTGGACTATCTAGATACTAGTGAAATTTATACTTAGGTGACTGCAGCGTAGTTGACATCTAGATTCCCAAGAATTACTAAAGTCAAAGAGGAGCTCTATTAACCTAGACACTCAGGTTAATTAGGAATCCCGGACCGCACGGTATCCTATGGCCTGAACGCAAGGTGGAGGCCCCCCCACGTTAGTAGACCATCAACCTAGACCACATAGGTTAATTAGGAGATCCTGAACACATCAAGAGTCCCATAGTAATAAACTTCATTGCCTTCTAAAACCTTATGAACTCACGCAACCCAAGTAAGGAGACTAAAAAACACCTCACTTAGAAAACTTCCCTTCAAGTCTCTGTTTAGCATAATAGACCCGTTTAACAAAAATAACTCAATTAAATTAAAGTCAATCCACGAAGCTGGTTTGTTAAACATTGTAAAATTTGGTTAAGCAGTATAACTTGATATAACTAGCTAATTTTTGAAGTAAGACCACACATTTTTAAAATGTTGGATGTAGGCGCCCTTTTCAAATACAAGGCGTCCCTTTTATTAATAAATAATTCTCCCCAAACTAGATTTAAACCTCGTACATTTCAAACTTGTTTGAAGCAGTTCTGACTTGAATGTACCGATTTGAATAAGGATCATGAGCTTGGCACCTGGTAAACATGTTTAAAGTTTATTTAAGCAACAAGGCATCGTAGCTTATTTCCAACCAAACTACACCTCTTGAATCATTTGAATACTTGTTTAAATCCAAACCAAATAGCACTTTTATAAAAGAAAGTTCACACCTCATTCAAGACTCATTTACTTCAAATGTTGACCTTTCCTTTCCATGGTTACACAAATTCATGCGAGGTATTAATACACTGGCCATAAATACTTACCCGAATCACATACACGATGTACAATAATCATTTATAAAAACTGCAAGTATACTTGACTTATAGGTTCAGTTGCAACAACTAACAACAAACACCAACCAAACATAGAAAAAGGTGGATAGCCACGAGTGTAATTCAAGTTTGGTTTCGGCTTAGACTCAGCTCCAGTTTGGTTCTGTTTGGTTCAGTTTGGTTCGGTTCAGGTTCAAGTTCAGTTCGATTCAGGTTCAGTTCAGCTCAGCTCAAGTTCAGTTCGATTTAGGTTTAGTTCTGTTTAGTTCAAGTTCAGTTCGATTGAAGTTCAGTTCATTTCAGTTCGATTCAGTTCAGGATTAGTTTGGTTCAGGTTCAGCAGAATAGTTCGAAAATCTATTTCAATCATCGTTTAAATTTGAGCAGAATAGAACTAAACACTTGAACCAATCAACACAGACCTGCTGCTCATCCATTCTTCAAGTCACCCATTCAAGGCTAATTAACAAACCCTAATAACTAGGGGTAGGCAACGGATCGGTTGGGCCAGACTGGGCCACTAAACAAGCCGGGTCGGGCTTAGCACGTTTGTTAATGGGCCAGGTTGGGTTATGGGCCAAATGGGCTCGGCCCGCCCATTACCACCTAAGAAGTGTTTTTGGTGAGTTAGTTTTCCGACTAATATCTTTGTAATTTTCCAACCAAACTAAACTAGTCCAAATTCAAAGTTAAAAAATGCACAACCAAGCTAATAAATGGGACGGGTAGGGTCGGCCCATGGGCGGCTCACTTTGGGCCCATTTAAAAACATAACAAACTTGCGCAAAAAACGATGTGTAATAATTATTATTATATACAAAGTATTGATAATAAGCTTAACTAATTGGAACATGTAAACTAGTGTATTAATTAGATTGAAAAAAATAATGGGTCACTAAACGTGCGGTTAATGGGTCAGCCCAGTTCGGCCCATCAATGTGCCTTAATGGGCTAACCCATTATTGACTTAATCCATTATTGACCCGACCCTTTATTAACCCTATTTTAAATGGGTTGACCGCTTAACTCAATGGATACCCAATCCATTGCCTAACCCTACTAATAACTACATGTTTTGGCAACAATCGCTCATAACTTCAAACCCACAATTTCAAACTTCAAACCCTAATCTAACCATATCCAATGGAGATTCCAAGCAGTAAAATAACTTTGGTTCAAAATTACTATTAATTGGGAATGGAGATTACCCACCTTGAATAGCTTATGGACCCAATTTAGCGTTGAATTAGGCGATTTTGGTCGGGTTCGGGTCATCCTTCCTTCTCCTATGCCACTGCCCCGTCCTTCTTCGCCCGTGCGCTCGCTACTGTGCCACTGTTTTGCTCGGTTCCTCTTCTCCTTCTTCGTTCCTCTCCTTCTTCTCTACCTCACTCTCGTTCGCTCTTTCTTTCTCTCTCTGTGCATGTGTGTCGTGAATGGGGTGCGTTACTGAGGGGTTGAGTGAATGACTGAGTTCCTAGTGAACTCATATCCCTTTTTTTTCCTGTCGATCTGGTCTCTTCTCCCCCCCCCCCCCCCCCCCGGCATGGTAGAAAACAGCCTCCCCTCTTCTTGTTTTTTTTTATAACTCACTAATTAGGCTAAAAGCTTGGGCAAAGATATTATAAATTGAAATAAATAAAATCTCAAGGCCCATGGGCTTAATAAAAATTATTTGGTCTAACTAGCCCTACCTAAAAACATATGTAATGAAACACAACAAATTAATAAAAATCACATTTTCCATTCAGGTAGTTCATATAATCATATTAACCAAAATGTCAAACTGGCTAACGCGTATAATTAATCAACTAAAATTTCATTACTCTTGCAAAAACATGTTGACGTCAGCACTCTGTACATTATCGCTATAAGCGAAGACTTACTAGTGTGTTGTAGAGATAGGATGGGGATTGATTTTTTGAAATAATTATTAGTTGAAAGATATTGACTCTGATGATAAGCAAAAGAAGCTAAGAAGCTTAAAGGAATCATCTTGGAAATGTGTGTATTTTCCGTCAACAAAAGTTCTTGCCCTTTTGAAACTTACAGTGGACCTTGATTCACTAAAGCAAAGAATTTTTCGGTGCAACCCAGAGATTAGGATTGGGTTGACCTGAAAATTAAGATGTGTCGGGAGTTCTTTGTATAGTTGGTTTTAACTTCGACGCCATACGTTTAGTAGGATGAAGTTGAAAATTTATAGATATGCGCTGCTGGATTCTATACATATTCAATTCGTTGGGGGCTTTTTCCCTCAAAAACAAGGTGTTTTGACCTGGCTGTTTCAGTGGGACATCATAGTACAATACTAATTCTCATTGTTCTATCTTTTGTATCTGCGCATGTTTGTGACTCAGTTACATTCTATGTTACATTGGATTTTTCCTGGGAGGAAACAATGACTTGCTGGGGCATATTTGTGAGTATTCTGTAATGTCATTTTCAAAAGCAATGGATCCAATAGCATTTGACTTTACATTATAGTTGTGGCATATCCTAGTGTTTCTAAGACTGATATGTCTCCTCTCTTTCTATAAGTTTAGAAACATAAAGTAGCCAAGGCCTGATACTAGTAGCTATTCACCATAAGGCAGAAACCTCATCACTTTCTACAAGAACATGCTTGGTAATTATCCTACTAAAGTAGGTGTGTTGAAAAGTTAATATGTACACAACCTTCCCCTAGAAAGTAAAGAACTCGTCATTTGGAGATCCCCTAATTTTTCCCCCTTTGTTTTTGTAGGAAGGAATTTTCAAAAGAAGAAAACTAATAGAATTTCTGAAGGTAAAAGTGCATACAACTAGAAAGCAATTGAATATTTAAAGGCAAAAATTATGACATGTTATTTTCGAGCTTACTAATCCATAACTAACAAATTTAGGGATAGCTGTTAGACTCCCAAAGGTAACACTGAGGAGATTCAAGGTCTTCTCCATCGCCTTTCTCCCTAGTGATTACTGAGTTTATTTTTTCCTCATTTTGAGTACTTAGTTTAGTATCTTACTCTCCTTATCATGAAAAATAGAACTACTTTCAGATTTTGCCAAATGATTTACTAACATAGTAAGTTAGAATAGACTTTAAATAAATAATCATCTATAAAGAGATGCTTGTGCAGGACTCACAAACACTCATGTGCATTAGCTAACTATAAGTCAGTCACCCTTTTTCATATACAATAAACATAAAGGTGCCAAAAGCCATAACTACCTTCCATCTCAGACCCCCGCGAAAAGGCTTAAGGAGGGGGGTGTTGACTAAATGTACAAAGCTAAAATGTACTATGTATGCAAGCTATGTTTGATAGGGAAGACATCAGGCCCATTAAAGTAGACTACTTAGTATTTGGGGTGAGGGGAGGAAGCCAAAAGGAACTATCATGATGAAAGGTAATGATGAACTCCAATGCTCTGGCTTTTATATATTCCATATGATTCATTTAAAAAAAAAAAAAAAGCATATATAAATAAGAGAATTCATTATGTACAATCTTTAAACTATACAATTGTGCTCCTAAACCATATCCGCCAAGGTTCCCCCAAAATTCAATAGTTTGAACTAGAAAAAAAAATCCTTTTTAATAAGTTTCAAAAGAGGGAAGTTGTATAAGAAATCATGCATTTAAGTTGGATTGAAATGCACATATGGTGATAAGTTATTTTATTGGTAGACAGCAGACCTTATGTCATTCTTGAATAATGGCAAATTATTTCATGGGTAGATAAGAAATGAGATCACAGAACAAATTATACCTTTACATTGAATATTGAGAAATATTGAAAATAATTTCGCATTACACAATGGCTAATGTCAACAAAAATTCACCCAAGTATAAGGGACATGTGATTATAAACTCTCTTAAAACCATTAAACTACATCCCTAAAGCTTTCATTGATGCAAATTAATGTCTATGCTATTAAATTGCAGCCATACACTTGTTCGTAATGTGCATTGATGCTTACAATACGGAGAGCTCCCATCACCTCACACAATATAAGGTCTATACAGTTAGTTCCACTAATTCATTCATACCTTTGGTAAATTAATTCCCTAATAGTCCCAATCTGTACATAAACTAGACACCCTGGTGCAAAACTAAATATACACAACTAGAATTTTTTGAATAATAGCACAATTAAGCCACTTATTTATGTATCTTCTTTAGCCAAACTTCAATCAAGGAACCAAAACAACACTCCCCTATTGCCAACTCCATAGAGCCTCATCATCACCAAAAAAACAAAAGATAGTAAGTTTAGCCAAATCAAGACTGGAAGCACAATTAGCCAAATTAAACAACAAGTGCAATGGGCAGAATAGTCACTCTTCAAAAAATTAACACATGAAATCCCCCCTAAAAAAATCAAAACCAGACCATCCAATTTCTATTGCACAGCAAATTAGTATATCATTAAGTCTAATTTATTCAAAGTGCCAATACAATTAATTGCAAGTTTGCTGCATTCGAATGTGATATAATGATGTGCGCTAAAAATTAAATCATTGGATGCGAAGAAAAGGCATACTTATGGAATTTTGACAATGAATTGATGAATTAGAATTTGAGGAAGATATGTTAGAATTAAGTTAGACACTAAATTCTTCAATATCTAGATTGCTTGGACCGCGATTGAGAGGGTATTTCTATTTGTTCAAGATTATTGTCTACCTGTAGTGAAGAATTTTAGGTTTTTTTTTTCAAATTAGTTAATGAAATCAAATGAGAAAGAGACATGGAATTCAATAGTTTAAAAGGGCTTTGGGAAAATTTGATCAACAAATATGGCATGAAATGGGGAGAGAATTTCATGGAGAGATCAAGAGTGGAGTTGAACTCATTCTAAGGATGGAACAATGTACCGCTTAATTAACCCAAATTTTGTTTCGGTTTTCCACTTAAGCTCCTTTTTTAAAGTGAAATGCTACTTAGCACTTTTTTTAATGAAATATTTACCACTTAAAATAGATTTTTATAAAATTCAACATAATTTTATTTTTAATTCTCTACCATTAATGCGTGTAGAAAGGGGTTTATATGTTCCCCACATTTCTTAAGTGTGAAATTGATAATAGTCCTAATTTTCCTCCCCATACATCCATAATTAAGTGTTGTGGTGAAATTGCAGAAGGATGCATTATTTTTTCCCCTTGGTGGAAGCACTTTGTGGTTTAAATTAGAGCTTCAAAAAACAAGAGTTAAAGTTGATTCTTTAGCTTTGCTAAGTTCTTGAATTATAGCCTCACAACTTGTCCTCTTGCACTCATTTTAGAGCATTTGTTTCGTCTTGTTAGAGCTCTTCGAGGGTGAACACCAGCTTGAATTGAAAAGACAGCTACATTTGCAATAAATTCTTATGTTTGGCTAGGTTCTTAATTTGTAGCCACACATTTTGTTATCTTCCACTCATTTTATGGAATTTGTTTCTAGTTGGATGGAGCTCTTTGTAGATGAAAATAGAGCCCTAAAAAACTGTAACTACAATTAACGTTAGTCTTTAAGTTTTGCAAGGTTTTTTGTAGCCACACCTTTCGTTCTCTTGCACATATTTTATGACGTATGTTCCTCTTGGTGGGAGTTCTTTACAAGTGAAATTATATCCCCAAATGAAGGATGACAAGACTTAAAGTTAGTTCTTAAGCTTGGCAAGGTTCTTGATTTTGCAGCCACACCTTTCATTTCTCTTATACTCATTTTGAGAAATTTGTTTATATTAGGGAAGCCTTTTTATGGGTGAAATTGTAGGCCCAAACAAAAAGGTCACTAGAGTTAAAGTTAGTTCTTATTTTCTGCAAGGTTCTTGGTTTGTAGGCCACCTTTGGTTCTCTTCCACCCATTTTTACCGTACTTGTTTCCTCTTGGTGGGAGCTCTTATGGATGAAATGTGAGCCCCAAATGGAAGGACAATGAGAGTTAATGTTGATTCCTTAGTTTGGCAGAGTTCTTTATGTCTACCCACAGATTCGCTCTCTTGCACTCATCATAGGGAACTTGGTTCCTCTTTATTGGAGCTCTTTATGGGTGAAATTAGATCCCTAAATGAAGAGACAACTAGAGTCAAAGTCAGTTCTATTGGAGCATGCACGGATGGGTTGAAATGAAGCAAGGTTGAGTTTAGTCTCAAATTTCCCCTTAGCAATGAGATATGACTTGGTTTAAAGGCTATGCCAGCAACCAAGACTAAGGATCCACGAAGAATTGTTTAAAGGGTAGGCAACCTACAATCCTATAAAGGTTCTACTCACGACTCATCACCTTTGAAGAAAGGATAAAGAGAACTTAAGATTTTTGGGAGAGAAAGTTTCGAGCTCTTTGTATATAATTTGAATGATGTCCTCTTACAAGTGAGTTTGTTGGCTTATAAGTCTAACCTCAGCCAAAGCAACTCAAAAATTAAAAAGGGAACAAGAGTACATGTAGGGAAGAGGGAAAATATCCAATCGATCACCCTAAGTACTCTAACACATCACTACTAGCTCTGACTGCCTCATCAGGGTTAATGATGCCCTTAACGAAGATGTCAAGCTTACAAAAGATTCTAAGTACATCATTACAAGTCATTTGCAGTAAGAAGTACACATAGAAACCCAAGAAATGGTCCCTTACAAATGGCTAGGCACAAACCGGGTAAAGGGATGTTTTCTTCGTCCTTTAGGTTGGTTAATAGCAGCAGAAGGGGGTGCTTTGGAGGGGTTATGGGCATGTGACCTGATAGATATTTAGATCACCTTTCATGCCATAAAGTTTCAAAAAAGTTGGACTCCATTAACTCAACTCAATTAACCCCAAATTCGAACTGTGGTGAAGTAACTCCCAGATTGCATGGTTGGAAAAATCTGGCTATTTGACCTACCAAATGAAGTCCAAAGGCCTTGCAACATGTTTTATTGGAAAGCTAACATCTTAAAAGTTAAAAGCGTGGCTAATAATCCAAATTGTAATTGAAGCAACTATCTCCAAAAGGCGGGCAAACATGGACAACATTCTGCTCAGAACTGGCCGCGGAAGCATAACTGTAACAGCCCACGACCACTCGCCATCGAGGTATTGTCCGCTTTGGGGCTACACAGCTCACACCAGGGCACGCTCACCCTGAGTCCACTGCACCCCTCACGGTTTTGTCCCCAAAAGGCGCCTCGATGGGTTGAGGTTTCCCCACGCTTATAAGGCATGGCTCCTTCTCCTCAACTCTCGATGTGGGATACCTTCATCCATCACTGGGCCCTTGAGAGGGGGGTGGATGAAGGTATCCCACATCGGGAGTTAAGGAGAACGAACCATGCCTTATAAGCGTGGGGAAACCTCAACCCATCGAGGCGCCTTTTGAGGACAAAACCGTGAGGGGCACACTGGACTCACGGTAAGCGTGCCCTGATGTGAGCTGTGTAGCCCCAAAGCGGACAATATCTCGATGGCGAGTGGTCGTGAGCTGTTACAGTGGTATCAGAATCATGGACCCGACCCTATGTGCCAGCGAGGACGCTGGGCCCTTGAGAGGGGGGTGGATGAAGGTATTCCACATCGGGAGTTGAGGAGAATGAATCATGCTTTATAAGCGTGGAGAAACCTCAACCCATCGAGGCGCCTTTTGAGGATAAAACCGTGAGGGGTGCACTGGACTCAGGATGAGCGTGCCCTGGTGTAAGCTGTATAGCCCCAAGGCGGACAATACCTCGACGGCGGGTGGTCGTGGGCTGTTACAGTGGTATCGGAGCCATAGACCTGACCCGATATGCCAGCAAGGACGCTGGGCCCCTGAGAGGGGGGTGGATGAAGGTATCCCACATCGAGAGTTGAGGAGAACGAACCATGCCTTATAAGCGTGGGGAAACCTCAACCCATCGAGGCGCCTTTTGAGGACAAAACCGCGAGGGGTGCACTGGACTCAGCGTGAGCGTGCCCTGGTGTGAGCTGTGCAGCCCCAAAGCAGACAATACCTCGATGGTGGGTGGTCGTGGGCTGTTACAGTGGTATCAGAGCCATGGACCCGACCCGATGTGCCAGCGAGGACGCTGGGCCCCTGAGAGGGGGGGTGGATGAAGGTATCCCACATCGGGAGTTGAGGAGAACGAACTATGCCTTATAAGTATGGGGAAACCTCAACCCATCAAGGCGCCTTTTGAGGACAAAACCGTGAGGGGTGCACTGGACTCAGGGTGAGCGCGCCCTAGTGTGAGCTGTGTAGCCCCAAAGCGGACAATACCTCAATGGCGGGTGGTCATGGGCTATTACAATAACATACTGTTTTGCTCTTCCCTTATTCTTGCCAAGGGTTTAACTCAATTTTGATCCATAAATCCCTTAGGAGGACTCTTGACCTTCCCAAAAGATGAGAGTGACACATCCAAACGGCTTAGGATGAGCTTGGAATTGGAGCTCCAAATTAGTACATGGGCCAAGCCCCTTTTGATGAGCTTATAAGTGCTAAGGAGGATTTGGGAGCTCTCTTGAACTTGAGTAGGCATGATATTTGCTTCATACTCCCCTTCTTGAATGTGATTTGCCCTTAAATCATCACTATCTTCTTTATCGCCAAGGTAGGATGTGAGATCACCCACATTGAATGTAAGAGATACACCCAAATGCCCGGGCAATTCTAGCTTGTAGGCATTATCATTCACTTTCTCAAGGACCTTGATTGGACCAACCCCTATTGGCATGAGCTTGTTTCTCCTCCTTGAGGGAAACCTCTCTTTTCTCAAGTGTAACCATACCAAGTCCCTGGGCTTAAAGGTGATAGCCTTGTAGTGCTGGTTGGCCCTAGCCTTTTATATTTCATTGGTCTTCTCAATCTTGGTCCGAATCTGTTGGTGTAGCTACTTCATCTCCTTGGCCCTCTCCTCAGCCTTATAACTCACTATAGACTCAAGTAGAAGTGGTATGAGTTCCAGGGGAATTAGAAGGTTGATTCCATAGCATGACTCAAATAGAGAGTGGGAAGTGGTAAAGCTCGGAGTTCGGTTGTATGTGAACTCAGCATGAAGAAGCTTGAGATCCCACTCCTTGATGCTCTTACTCACCAAGCTCCTAAGCAAAGTAGTAAGGGTCTTGTTAGTGACCTCGATTTGGCCATCGGTTTAAGGATGGTGGGAGGTACTATACAAGAGCTTAGTACCAAAGAGCCACCATAAACATCTCCAAAAATTACTAAGAAACTTTGTATCTCGATCGGACACAATACTCTTAGGAATACCATGATGTTTAACAACTTCCTTGAAGTAGAGATGGGCTATGTGAGATGCATCATCTATCTTCTCAAAAGGGATGAAGTGCGTCATCTTTGAGAAACGGTCCACCACCACCATGATAACATCCTTACCCCTTTGAGTCCTTGGAAGAGAAACTATGAAATCCATGCTCACATCTTCCTGTGGACCATTAGGAATAGGCAATAGAGTGTATAAACCTTGGGGGAATTGACTCTTGGCCTTTTCATAAATAGAGCACTTAGAAATTACCTCATGAACATCACCACCCATTTTCGGCAATAGAAGTGTTCCTTGAGCGCGTTAATGGTCTTGTTGATCCCAAAATGGCCGGCTCGACCTCCTCCATGAGCTTCCCTGACAAGAAGCTTTCGAATTGGACCCTTTGAAATACATAACTTGTTGCTCTTGAATAAGAAGCCCTCTTGGTGAGTGTAGGGGCTATGCTTGCTACCTTCTTGATTATTGAGGTAAGGCTTGAAATCCTTATCGTCTTGGTAGAGATCACAGATGAATTGGAAGCCTAGGAGCTTTGCCTCCATCATGGCTAATAGGGAATGTCGCCTAGAAAGACCATCTGCTACAACATTGGTGCTCCCCTTCTTATGCTTGGCCACAAAGGAGAACCTTTGTAAGAACTCAACCCATTTAGCATGTCTTCGATTGAGCTTATGTTGGAGATTCAAGTATTTTAAGGCCTCATGGCCCGAATGGAGGACAAAGTATTTCGGCCTTAAGTAATAAAACCAATGATTAAGAGCTGTCACCAATGCATAGAAATCCTTATCGTTTGTTGAGTTCTTCCTTGAGCCATTGAGTTTCTCACTAAAATAAGCAATAGGGCATTGATCCTGCATAAGGACAGTCTCTATACCTACTCCACTTGCATCACAATCAACTTCAAAGAGCTTGTCAAAGTCAGGAAGGACTAACACTGGGGCCTCACATAGCTTGGCCTTGGGCTTTTCAAAGGTATTATAGGCAGCCCTTGTCCACTCAAAAAACCCTTTCCTCATACATTCAGTAATGGGAGCCGTGAGGGTGCTAAAACCTTTAATGAACCTCCTAAAAAAAAAAAAAGCCAAGCCATGGAAGCATCTAACCTTGGTGATTAAGGCGGGAGTAGGCCATGACTTGATAGCTTCAACCTTGGCTTAATCCAATGAGATACCATCCTTTGAGACCACATACCGTAAGAAGGTGACTTGGGGGGAAAAGAGCTCACACTTTTCTAACTTGCCAAAGAGCCTTTGAGCTCTTAAAACATTGAAAACTTCTTCTAAATAACGTAGATGATTCTCTTGGTTCTTTGAATAAACCAAAATATCATCGAAATAGACCACCACAAATCTACCAAGAAAAGGCCTAAAGACTTCATTCATCAATCTCATAAATGTACTAGGGGCATTGGAGAGGCCGAAAGGCATCACCAACCATTCATAGAGTCCCCTTTAGTCTTGAAAGCCGTCTTCCATTCGTCCCCTTCCCTCATGCGGATTTGGTGATATCCACTTCTGAAATCAATCTTTGAAAAGATAGTGGAGCCATAAAGTTCATCAAGTATATCATCATGCCTTGGTATGGGATACCTATACTTGGCAGTAATATTGTTTATAGCCCTACTATCTACACACATGCGGTATGATTCATCCTTCTTGGGCACTAACAAAGCTGGAACCGAACAAGGGCTCACAGTCTCCCATACATAGCCTCTAGCCATCAATTCATTAACTTGCCTTTGGAGTTCCTTGGTCTCTTATGGGTTACACCTATAGGCGGCCTTATTAGGGAGTGGGGCACTGGGAATAAGGCCAATTCGATGTTCAATGCCTCAGATTGGAGGGAGGCCGGGAGGTAGATCTTGTGAGAAGACATCTTGGTATTGTGAAATGAGGGGGTGGACTAGGGGGTGTAAGGGAGTCACTTCCTCACTTTTGTTACTTTCAAGCATAAGTGAAGCTAAAACTTGCTTACCCTTGCTTAAAGCTCTCTTAACCCGTGTTTCACTCAACATGAGAAGGTCTCTCTTCTTCTCACTTCCCACCCCGGGCTTAGTTTTGTAGACTTGGTTTGGAGGTAGTGGGTTTAAGGCAATCCTTTCCTTATCAATGATCAAGGAGTAAGTGTTCTTGAACCCATCATGCATGACATGCCTATCAAATTGCCAAGGCCGACCCAAAAGAATGTGACATGCACTCATAGGTACCACATCACAAAGAACATTGTCTCTATACTTCTTTGCAATTGAAAATGAGATAAGTGCATGTTTAGATACCTTAATATCGCCACCATCATTGAGCCACTTTAGGGAGTAAGGTTTGGGATGTGAAATAGTAGGAATGCCAAGCTTCTCAATGAGAGGAGTGGAGGCTACATTAGTGCAACTGCTCCCATCAATGATCAAGTTACAAACCTTGTCTTGAATGGTACAACGGGAGTGAAAGATCATTTCTCTTTAAGCCTTGTCATAAGGGGTGTCTTGGGTATGCAAAACTCTCCTTAAAATAAGTAGTTTTCACTCATCGGCCTCAAGTTGAGTTTCTTCCTCCATGTAGTCCGAATCTGCCTCCTTGGTTTCTTCTTGAGTCTCCATTAGTAGAGCATCAACTTCTTCAGCTTCTTGTATGGTCGTAGCCCTTTGATTAGGACAATCATATTGGAAATGGCCATTCCCTTTACACTTAAAGGACCTCTTGCCCTCAAACGTCATAGGCAACTCCTTTGGGTAAGGAAGAGCCATAGCCTTGCCCTTATCAACCCGTGGGGTACTCTTGGGTTTAGGATGAGTAGAGGGCTTGAAAGGAGGCTTTGAACCTACTTACACCTTGGGAAAAGGCTCAGTGAAGATCCTCTTTTCGTTCCTTCGTTTTTTAACTTTGAGGGCTAGCTTGAAAACATCATCTAAGGTGAAATAAGTTTGAAGTTCCACCTTTCTAGCAATGAGGGGGTTTAGCCCGTTGAGAAACCAAGCCACGGTTTGCTCTTGGGGTTTGTGGATGCCTCCCCTTAAGAGGAGTTGTTCAAACTCTCTCATGTACTCACCTACACTCATATTGTTTTGTTTGAGTGAGAAAAGTTGGTTGTGGATGTCTCGCTTATAACTCTCGGGAAGAAAGCTCTTGTTCATAAGAGATTTAAGCTTCTCTCATGAGTTAATCTTCCTCTTGCCATCTCTAGCCCGTTGCTTCTTGACATTTTCAAACCACAAGGAAGCATAACTTGTGAGTTTAAGGCTAGCAATCTTGAAACTTTTTCATCATCATAACCCTTGGCCTCAATGATTTGGTCCAAGCTTGAACCCATTCAAGGTACTCATCGGGGTTCAAGTTACCATTGAATTTCGGGGGTTCGACTTTGATGTCTCTAAACTCGTCATTTGGAGGTCTCTTACCTCCCCTTCTTGGATTGCTTCCCATGCTTGAATCACTAGAATAGTCATCCTCATCCCCATGATTATTCATCTCTTGAGCTCATTAGCCTCCTTGGAGGGCTGTGAATTGAGCGGTCATTTACCCAAGTTGCCTACTGATTTGCCTCACACTTTGTTGTAGACTTAGGATGGCATTATCTTATCTCATGATATGAGCTTGTTCTAAACTCATACCTCTTGGCACCCTTGGTAGTTAGGGGGAGTCCATGGAGGGGTTTCTTTACTATACATGATGAAACAGTAAGGAAAAGGGTGGGTAGCGGCTATTTGAGGAGCTAGGTTCTTTGTGGTTAGGGAGTGTGTTTAGTTTCGGGATTGAGAGGGAGGAAATGGGGTTGTTCAAGGAAGAGAGTAGGGGTAAAAACACAACGGTTTCTCAACTGAAATGAGTAGAAAAAGCAAGGAAATGTGGCATAAACTCAAGCACACCAACCTGGACTTCCTCTGATACCAAATGGAGCGTGGATGGATGGGCTGAAATGAAGCAAGCTTGAGTTTAGTCTCAAATTTCCCCTTAGCAATGATATATGACTTGGTTTAAAGGCTATGCCACCAACCAAGACTAAGGATCCACTAAGAATTGCTTAAAGGCTAGGCCACCTATAATTCTATAAAGGTTCCACTTAAGACTCACCACCTTTAAAGAAAGGATAAAGAGAACTTAAGATTTTTGAGGGAAAAAGCTTCGAGGTCTTTGCATATAATTTGAATGATGTCATCTTATAGGTGGGTTTGCTGGCTTATAAGTCTAACCTCATCCAAAGCAACTCAAAAATTCAAAAGGAAACAAGAGTACACTTAGGTTAAGACGAGAAACATCCAATCTGTCACCTTAGGTACTCTAACACATCAGAATTAGCTTTGGCTGCCTTATTAGGGTTAATGATGCCTTTAAATGAGGTGTCAAGCTTACAAAAGGTCCTAAGTACATAATTACAAGTCATTTACAGCAAGAGGTACACATAGAACCCAAGAAATGGTCCCTTACAACGGCTAGGCACAAAACGAGTAAGGAGATGTTTTCTTCGTCCTTTGGGCTGGTTAATAGCAACACAAGGGGTGCTTTTGAGGGGCTTTAGGCATGTAACTTGATAAATATTTAGATCAGCTTTCATGCCCTAAAGTTTCCCAAAAGTTGGACTCCATTAAGTTAATTAACCCCAAACTCGGACTGTGCTGAAGTAACGCCCAGATTGCACGGTTGGAAAGATCTTGCTATTTGATCCACCAAATGAAGTCCAAATGCCTTGTAACTTGTTTTATTGAAAAGCTAACATCTTAAACTTAAAGATAGTGGCTAATAATTCCAATCATGACTGCAGCAACTATCTCCAAAAGGTGGGCAAACGTGGACTACATTCTGTCAAGAACTGGCCGTTGAAGCATAACCTACTGTTTTGCTCTTCCCTTATTCTTGCCAAGGGTGTAACTCCGTTTTGATGCATAAACCCCTTAGGAGTACTCTTGAGCTTCCCAAAAGATGAGAGTGACACATCCAAAGGGCTTAGGCTGAGGTTGGAATTAGAGCTCCAAATTAGTACATGGGCCAAGCCCCCTTTGATGAAGCCTATGAGCGTTAAGGAGGATTTGGTAGCTCTCTTGGACTTGAGTAGGCATAACATTTGCTTCATCTACAATATGGCAATGTTACTCATTTTTTACCACACCATTCCTTCTCTTACACTCATATTAGGACGTTTGTTTTCTTCTTGGTGGGAACTTTTTGTGGGTATAATTGGGTCACCAAATCGAAGGAAGATAGAGTTAAAGTTGCTGATTTAGTTGAGTTAGGTTCTTTATTTATAGCCACACCTTTCTTTCCCTTGCATTTATTTTAGGAAATTTGTTTCTTTATGGGTGAAGTTACAGCCCAAAAAAAGGCCACAAGAGCTAAAGTTAGTTCTTAAAATTTGTCAAGTTCTTAATTTCTAATGACACATTTTGTTCTCTCATGCTAGTTTTAGGCCATGTTTTTCTAGGTTCTTGATTGGCAGAGGCATTTTTTGTTCTCTTACACTGATTTTAGGGAACTTTCTTTTTCATTATGGGTGCTCTTCATGGGTAAAATTAGAGCCCCATAAGAAACTACCAAGGTTCATTCTTAAGTATGTATAGGTTCTTGATTTATAGCCACATCATTCATTCTGCTAAATTTATTTTATGGCATTTGTTTCATATTAATAGAGCTCTTTGTAGGTGAATTTAGAGCCGACAATTAAAAGAAAACTAGATTCAAAGTTGGTTTTTAAGTTTAGCTAGGCTTTCAATTTGTACCCATGTCTTTCATTCCCTTGCCCTCATTTTAGAGAATTAGTTTCCAATTGGTGGGAGCTCTTTGGATGTGTAATAGGAGCATATGATGAAAAGACAACTACAGTTAAAGTTGGTTCATCAATTCTTTAGGGTTCTTTATTTCTAGCCACCTTATGTTACCTTGTGCAAGATTTAGACATGGTTATTCAGGGTGTACCTTATTACATGAAAATTATAACACAAGCACATAGTGCAGTTGTAGCCAGCAATTGGTGAGTATGGGTTGTGTCCACAGGGAGTTGTGTTTTCAATTACTACAGCCAACTCAAGTGTATTAATCTAGGTGAGATGAAGGGCAAAAAGAAAGTATAACTAAACTACTAAAGCAAGAAAACTTCAGTTATAATTAAACCTAAGGTAAACCAACTAATCAAGTTAAACCCTCACCTTCCCAAGTTATGTAAGTATTCAAGGTTGATCCGTTGTATCATTAAAGTCCACCTAAGCCCTCTCTGAAGGGTCCATAAGCTAGTCTAATTAGTCTAACCACCTATTTTCATGGGATTAACTAAACTAAACTATAAGATTAACAACCCTTGACCTAGCTAGCAACTGAAACTGTTTTCATATCCCAATCCCAACTATTCACTCTACCCACACTAGATAATCAACCTCACCTTTCAGCATAATTTAATTGCCCCAAAATATAAATGAAAGCTCTTTCAAGAATTTCATCGAACACATGGTGGGCGCGAGAGAAAATCCTAAATTCTAGCATAAACAAGGGCGTAAAGGTTCAAACAGAATCAATTAGTCATCAAGAGGCTAATTAAAATCAAAGTAACACAATCTAACTACTAAACATCACAGCAACAGATAAACAAAACATGAACTTAGCTACACAAAATAAGAGAAAAAGAGGAGAGAAAATTTATGCTATATTGAATTGAAGATCGAATCCACAAGCTTGAATAAAAAATAATCATCTAATCTAACCTAATTACCCTAATTTATTCACCCCCTATTGGGGTTTGGGAGTGTGAGGAGGAACCCTAAATTTTCCCCCCAAAGAGAACCCCGACAAGAGCCCCCCACTAAAAAAGGACCGTTGCTTATAAAGGCCCAAAAGAATTAAATTGTATGGACGGAGGGGGGCACAGGCACCCCATGCTCCCCAAAAATTGGTGCGACGGCCATGCCATCTTTCTGGCACGGCAGTGCAGCCATGCCTCCTACTGTATGGTCATGTGCTCTATTGTTTTGTTCAGCTTTGCTTCCCTTGGTGCTTGGGGCTTCGTCGGACCTCTATTTTTCCTTGAGTTCATTCCCAAAACCTTCTTTTTTAATCAAAATCCGAGGATTTCTCCTGAAAGTAAGGCAAAACACATTATAAGCACAACATGAATCAAAGGAAGTGAATTTGACCCTTCCTCATCTAAATTCGACATAAAAATCTTTAGAAAAAGTGGTCAAATAGGGCTAAAATCAGATCAAATAAAGATCTATCATGCCTCAGAGTGAGGGCCTTATTATCAACAGCGGTTTTAATGGCCATATTGGATGAAAAGTAGATGGGTATGAAATGATACACGAAGTGTTTGGTTATGGGAAAAGAAATAGTTCTGCGGTATTAATCATGGACTTTGTGGTTACTCATCAATTGATGATTGCAAACTCCTATTTAAGAAGAAGAAGGACAACCTAGTGTGGCCTTTAAGAGTGGCATCACAAAGACTTAAATTAACTACTTTCTAATTAGAGCAAACAATTAGAGGTCGTGCAAAGATTATAAAGTGTTACCAAGTGAATATTTGGAGACACAACATAGGTTATTGGTGATAGATGTAGAGATTTAAGTTCAAAGTGGAAGAAGAGAAGTGTTGGAAATTCTTAAGTTAAATGGTGGAATCTTACTAAGGGAAACGTAACAAAGTTATAGGAGAAGATTAAACCAGAAGTGAGTTGGAAATAAGTGGAGGGTGTAGACATAATGTGGGAACCAATGACCTAATGCATTCAGAGGATGGCCAAAGAAATCTTCGGTACATCTAGAAGAGGTAGAAGAAAAATGAAAGGAGTTTAGTGGTGGAGTGAAGAGGGAAAAGAGAAAGGCAAGGAGGAAAAAGTTGTATATGCTGCTTTTATCAATAGTAGTACTAACGAAGAAAAAGAGGGTAATAAACGTAGGGACAAGTTGGCAAAAACACTAGCACAGAAAGTCATTAGTGTAGGTAAGAGCTTTACCTATGATGGGTTATATCAGAACCTTAGGACTGAAGTATGGGAGAAGGAGCGCTTTAAGCCAGCAAGGGTTACGGAATAGAGAACAAAAGGCTTGGATTATGTAAGGTGTAGCAAAGTTAAAGATAGGAAGGTTCTAGTAGAGGTAGCAGTAATGGTGGCGAAGGTACTTTTGTAAGCTCTTCAGTGGTGATATGTTGGGGAATTCCCAGAGAAAGGAGTGAGGCTGTAATGCCCCAAATGCACATAATTCACTGTTTACGTTCTCTTCGATAGTTTAACTAATTAGAAGTAATATCCCAAATGATCAGGGCATTACCGCCATCCAAAAGGACAAGGCTGTGCTTGTAAATGATAAATTTCAGCAATGCTACTCAATGATTTCCATCAAAATGTTTCATAATACAGTGCTCAAAGCATCTCAGTACTAATACATCACTATTCCTTTTTGTTTTAACTTTCTTGCTCACTTATCACCTTCAGTCGTCCTGCCCGCCCGAGCGCGATTCACTGAACATTTTCCTAAAACAAAACATGAAAATATTTCGAACTGCGAGCCGAAGCTCAGTACATGCATCCTTATATTGTTAAATGATTATTGAAAAATTGATTGGGCTGGCATTGCAATTCGTTTTAATTTAAAACAGGGAATGAGATGAATATAAAACTGCATTGCTAATTATTATCTGATAGTGAGCTCTTGGTAGCTGTTACGATATGTGGATATGTGTACACCTGCCAAGTCGATCGGGGGACCTGGCCTGAAGCCGCACGAGTAACTAAAGAGCAATGCCCTGTAACTGATAATTGATGGGGTCACTAAGTATGTGGTAAATCATTGATTAAACTGATTCATTGATATACTTACCAAAATATTATAATTTTGATAAATACGTGCTGATTTCTAAGAATACAGGCAATGAACGTACCTGGTACTTTTAATAAAATTCACTGAAATAGAATTATGCATAAAAGGGATGGAAATGATAATTAGGCCCTGACTCTATTCAAAATATCATGATAGGAACATGTAATTAGCAAATATTTTAATTTTTATATTTAATAATTTAGTAAAAGAAAAGTAAGAGCCTAACAAGGGCTTAGAAAGAATGACTTGTAACTTAGCCCTCCAATATCTGATTGAGACCCAAAACCCCAACATTGAAAGTTTATGAAGTCCTGAAGAACTTTTGTTTAGAACACAAAACATGATTCTTACCATAGGGCTCCTAAAATGGGGTTAGAACACAAGTATGTCAGTTTGGTCTAACCTGTGCAATTCGGGTAAAATGGCCATAACGTTTTCCACAGACCTCATATTAAGGCAATGCAAAAGGTATTCGAAAGCTAACACAATGAACTATCTACTCACCAAAAATCATAATTTTGCAATGAGCCAATAATTACCAATTTAATCACAAAAATTGCCCTGTTCTCTGAAATTTTCCAGCCTTCACTATCAAGCCCTTCTCCTTTCTTTTCACACAATTCCCTGCCCAAAATCACACCTTAAAGTCATGTAACAAGGCTTTGGTCCTTCCCATCACCATACGAAACCATCACACTTAATTTCACTTCAAAATCATGTACGTCAAAGATCATTTTTCAATCAAATATACACTAATAACATGCTTGTTATCAAAGGATGGATAAACCCTTGCATAATCAATAAAACCCTAACTTTTAGGCAACTTCCACTTCATCCAAGATCACTAAGAACATCCTCATAACATTATTAGAGATTAAAACCACTAAATCAAATACAAGAATCCAAGAAAAATAAACTTCCCACTTAAAGCTTGCATGATTATGAGTAACCCTAACCCTAACATGCTCCCAACTCAACTCCACCATGATCAACATCAAAATAACTCTTCTTTCTTGCCAAAACATCATGATCAATAATCAAAAACATCAAAACAAGAATCAAAACTAAGATAAAAATCAAATCCAATAAGATCAAATTCAGGCTACTCACTTCAAGCTTGGTAAAAGTAGAGATGGAGGTGATATTTAGTGGTTTTGATGATGGAAGATGGTAGCTAGTGGTACTATGATGTCGGGAGGTGGTTGGAGGCAACCTAGCTAGCCAAAAAACATGACAAAATAGCGGCAACAGTGGGAAGGGGAGGGGCTGCCGGCTAGAGAGAGAGAGAGAGGAGAGAGAAGTGGGTTGAAATTTTTGGTTGTATTTTCTTGACTTATCTCACATGGCTGAATTTATAGCTTAAAAAGTAGCTTTTCACTAACCACGGTTAAGCCTAAATCATGGTTATTAGCTAGGGTAATCATGCAAACTTGTTGGGCTTCAAATTGGGCCGAAAAAAATTGGGTTCGGAAATAAAACGCCCCGTAACGATAACATTTTTACGTAACTCAAAATTACATTTTTGTAATATTATGGAAAACAAAATAAATTACTTAGATTAAACTTATTAGGGCCTACTATCAATTCTTTCAAGATTTTTATCAATAATTAAATAAATAAATAAAACCCGAATTGCCAAGTAAGGGCCCAAATAAATTATTCCCTGCTGGGATGATTAAATACGATAAATAAATTTGAGAAAATCATTAACATGAGGTAATTAAATAAATAAGCATAATTAAGGGTTGAGCTATTACAGAGGGTGCTGTGAGAGGCAATAGAACTATCGATCCAATGACCCTATCACTAAATATGACATTAAAGAGGCCTTAAGGAAGATATCCAATGAAAAGGCTCGGGGGTCCTGGTAGAAGTGCTTTGGTGAAGAAGGAGTAAAGTGGCTAACAGAGCTGTTCAATGTTATTCTTCGGACTACAAAGATGCCCTATGAGTGGAGAATCAGTAATGTCATGCCATTCTATAAGAATAAGGGTGATGTTCAGAATATAATAATTACAGAGGTATAAAACTACTTCATCACTCTATAAAGTTAAGGGAAAGGGTGACTGAGAAAAGGTTGCGAAGGACATTGCAATCCTAGAGAACCAATTTAGTTTTATACCGGCAGATCGACCATTGAGGCCATTCACCTTGTTAGAAGGCTCATGGTATTATACAAGAATAGGAAAAAGGATCTCTATATGGTGTTCATGGACCTATAGAAAGCACATGATAGAGTACCACATAAAGTGTTATATATAGAGTCGCTTGGAGAAGAAAAGAGTGTCAATTGCGTATATCTGAGTTATTAAAGATATATATGAGGCAGCAAAGATAAGTGTTAGGACTTTAGGAGGGGACATAAGTAACTTTCCTATTGATATTGGCCTCCATCAGGGATCCACGTCAAGCCTAATTTTTTTAATATTTTCATTTATGAACTAACTACTGGGATTCAAGAGGACGTACCATGGTGTATGCTATTTGCAAATGACATTGTTCTTAATGATGAAACTAAAGATGAAGATAATAGTAGGTTGAAGTTATTGAGATATACCCTAGAGTCGAGAGGTTTTAAATTAAGCCTATCAAAAACTGATTACTACAAATGTGGTTTTAGTGCAGGGGTAGAGGGTGAAGGAGAATTTTCCATTGATGGGTTAGCAATAGCAAGAGTTAAAAAGTTTAATTATTTGAGCTCAACCATTCAAGAGTGTGACGATCATACCTAATTCATGCTAATCACCTTGAATTATCTTAGTTTAAATTTAATTAAGCTCGGCGTTGCATTTTAATTTACATTTTATGTATTTATGTAGTTATCATAGTGTATGGTATTTACTGATGATATTATTATGATTAATGAGACTAGGGATGGACTTAACATACAGTTAGAACAGTGGAGACATACCTTAGAGTCTAGAGGATGTCGATTAAGTAGATCCAAGATCGAATACTTGAAATGCAGGTTCAGTGCTGCGAAAGAGGGTGGTGAGGAAGTCACAATTGGTGGTGTGGCAATACCAAGGGTTGAGAAGTTTAGGTATTTAGGCTCGGTGATTCAATAGAAAGGAGATATTGAGGAAGATATCAACCAACATGTTAGAGTGAGATGGCAAAAATGGAAGAATGCTTCTGGAATATTGCGTGATAAGAAAATTCCTGCAGAATTGAAAGGAAAAGTTTATCGTCTAGTAGTTAGACCAGGTTTATATATGGTTCAAAGTGCTGGCCAATGAAGACGACTGAAGTCCAGAGATTAATGGTAACAGAGACGAGAATGATCAGATGAATGTGTGGCTATATGAGAGTAGATAGAATTAGGAATGAAGTAATTAGAGAGAAAGTAGGAGTAGCACCCATTGAAGATAAGAAGAGGGAGATTAGACTAAGATGATTTGGTCATGTTAAGAGGAGCAGTGTAGATGCACCAGTGAGGTGTGAGACGATTAACCTTCTAGAATGTGAAAGAGGCAGAAGATGGCTAAAGAAAAGTTGGAATGAGATGATTAAATGTGATTTAAAGTTTCTAGGACTAACGGAGGACATGGCTTAGGACAAAAGTGTGTGAAGAGCTAGGATTAAGGCCACGGACCATTAATTGCTTTTAGTCCTTCCTTTAGTTTTTGTGAGTGTGGATTCTAGTTGTGTTCTACTTACTATTAGTCTATCCTATGTTGGCTGTAATCCTGTATGCTAGTGGATTAATCTTCATAGGGTTATTATTATCGCAAATGATAGAGTCCCCACCACCAAAGACAAGGAATAAGGTCCATCAAGTCCAAAAAGGTCCATTGCAAGCTTCAAAGTCTAAGCATTGGCTCACATTATTGAAGAGAGCCTAAAGCATGCACCCAGGTTAAAGGACCAGAATTTACCCGGTTTTGTTCATCTAATTACTTAAGCTACATTATGGCTTAAGTCTTGAATTTTTGCATTTTTGGAGTCCTCATGATGTCTACTTTTAGGCCCAAGTGTTAATTTCCAATCATGCACACAAGAGGATGGGAGATCAAGGAGTTTTGTCAAACTGGCCAGTTTTGCACCTAAACTACACGGTTGAATATTTTAGTAGAATTAACCTACTTAGACATGGTTTAAGCTTGATTTCTTTGTTGGGTGGGTTTGTACACATCCTAAGGTTTCCCCCCATGGCCTGAAAACAAGATCATGCGCACTTTTGCTGAGGTTAAAATTGACTGCAAAACCGGCTCAATTCTGCCCGTGAACCCGGTTCAGTAGCTCGGCTTCAATTTTTCTCTTCCCATGGGTTTGCTATCTCCAATCTAGATTGGCACACGTCCCAAGTCATTTAGAAGACCAATGATCATCAGCAAAAGAGGAACACCTTGAGAAGAGCAACTAATAGCATGCTAGCTGCCAAGAGACTTGTCTCTTGAATGTGATTGGCCGGCCGTAAAGGAAGTATCACTTTTCGGCTGAACCATGCGCTCTCAGCCTAGTAACCAGCATGATTAAGCTTAAGCATGATCTGATTAAGTTGTAAACATCATTTGTTTTGCCTTCCTTAAAGTTAAGAATGTAATTAGATTAGGCTTAAGCATAGTTTGTACACGGTTAGTCTTAACTGTGGAGATTAGGCTGATTTAATACCTTTCCTCCCTATAAGGGTAAGGTTTAGGTGTATGCTTGCTTGAGAGGGTGCTAGCTAGGCTTGTAACATAAGGCAAATACACGGCTTTGCTGATTCATTATGCTTGAAATCAGATTACCCCCTTTGAGAGCATTTGCTTTCGAATTCTCAAATACTTCACTTGCTTATCCTTAATTTGGTCAATTAAGGTGGTATTCAAGTAAGTCCTAATCTTTGATTAAGTGGTGTTTTGGTATCTTAATCCAAGTTTAGGGACCCCAAGCTCATGTTTGGTGGTGATTTTATATCCAAACATTGAGTTTAGCTGTATCATATTCATCCATCATCTACACTGGTTCAAGGAAGCAAAACTGAAATTACTTGCTTAAGTCATAAGCTTTCTGAGTTTTTGCTTAGTTTTCTTTCAATCCTTGATACATACATCATATTTGGTATTAGAGCAAAGGTTTCACCTTGGCCTGGCATGCCCTTCCCCTTCCAGAGTCCATTCATTCATTCTCCTTCAAACACAAATTCAGTTTCATACCCGGTTTGACTAAAAACACAAACCGTGAAATTTGCTGTTTTCGACCATGCCTGACAGAACAATAGCACGGTCACCCCGTGCCATTAAGCACGACCGTGCCACCCCTATTCCGTGTTGTTTCACTTGCTTAAGCGACCCAGTTCAAGCATGAGTGCAACAAGTATGACCTTGAAAGAAAGGTTTGAAGCCTTGATGAAGCAAAATGAGTTTCTGTCCAAAACGATTCAAGAGGATTCTTAACGGAATCAAGAGACTCAAGCACAAAATGAGTACTTGAGAAAGCAATTGGGTTCGGTTTTGAAGCAAAAGCAAAAGCTAAATGAAAACACCTTTCAATCTAAACCTAGAAGGCACGAACAAGTGTTTAGCCATGAAGTTGATTCTTCAAGTGAAGAGGAACCAACCAGAATGATTAGAGGAGAGCCACGGTTTCAAGCTAATTCTAATGACTTCAAGGTGGAACTTCGTGAATTTGAAGGTAAGCTTGATCCTGAAGAGTTCCTTGATTGGTTGCATACTATTGAAAGAGTTTTTGAGTATAAAGACATTCCTGCTGATAAGAAGGTCATATTAGTAGCCTTAAGACTCAGAAAGTATGCATCTTTATAGTGGACAAACTTGAATGCTCAACGGCTAAAGGAAAGAAAGTCAAAAATCCGAACTTGAGATAAGAAGAAAACCAAGCTCCAAGCACGGTTTCTCCCACCAACTTATGTTCAAGATTGTTATTCTTAACTTCATAACCTTACTCAAGGTAATATGAGTGTTAAAGAATACACATCTGATTTTTTGAAAAGTTGTTAATCAAGTGTGATATTCAAGAGCTTGAAGAACAAACCATAGTTAGATGCTTGGGAGGTTTTGATCCTAGGTATTCTAATGTGGTTAAATTGCATGCCTATACCTCATTTGATGATGTTTGTGTGTTGGCTCATAAAGTGGAGCAACAAAAGAAGGCAAAATAGCCTTTTAAACCTCAAAACACATGGCCTTTGAATCGGAACCAACCTTTTAACAAAGGGAGTTCCAATCCTATTCCTAAGCCACAAAATCCATCCCCTTCCTTTCCACAAAGAATCCCAGCACCACAAAGAACCCAAACACCTCAAAATAGGCCTAATCCTAATCCAATGAGCACTAGAAGGTGTTTTAAATGTCAAGGGCTTGGACGTATTACTTCGGACAGTCCAAACAAAAAAGTCATTACTTTGGCCGAATGGACAGCTGTGAAGGAAGCTTTTGAGGAGGAAGAAAAGGAGTGTGAAAGTGAGCCAGAACTTAAGGAAACTCAAGATAAAGTTGTTGAAGAGGCTGATGAAAGTGAACTCTTGGTTTTGAGAAGAGTTCTAAGCATGCAAAGAGGAGTTAAAGATGAACAAAGGGAAAATATATTCCATACATGGTGTACCGTGCAAGGAAAGGTGTGCTCTTTGATCATTGATGGAGGGAGCTGTGCAAATGTAGTTTCTCTAAGCATGATTAAGAAACTAGGGCTGCAAACAATAACTCATCCACATCCTTACAACATCCAATGGTTAAATCAAAGCAAGGGAATCCAAGTGAACTCTCGGTGCTTGATTGCTTTTTCTATTGGAAAGAACTACCAAGATGAGTTATGGTGTGATGTAATACCAATGAATGAATTTCATATGCTATTAGAAGGACCATGGCTGTATGATCGAAAGCTTATGCACAATGGTTACCTAAACACTTACTGTTTTACCAAAGAAGGCAAGAAAATCACCCTAGCCCCTTTACCCCCTCCAAACTCCACGAAAATCAGCCACAAAATAAGCCCAAACACAATGAATGCCTACTGCCTGTGAGTGAGTCAGTTTTAAAGGCCTCTTAACATGAGTTCAGAGCCTTTAAAGAGTGGATCTTAAGCATACAAGATGAACCAAAATGCTTGATGCCCAGTCATCCCATTGCAAGAACACTCATTGAAAACTTCTGTCACTTGTTTCCTGAGGAGATACCTACGGGTTTACGTCCTAAAAGGGACATCCAACATCACATTGATCTTGTTCCTGGTTCCATCCTACCAAACAAACTAGCATATAGGATGAATCCAAAAGACACCATGGAGATTCAAAGACAAGTTGAAGAATTGAAGGAAAAGGGCTTGATGCGTGAATCTTTGACTCTATGTATGGTTCTAGCTCTTTTGGTGCCTAAGAAGGAAGGAGGAATAAGGATGTGTGTTCATAGCAGGGCCATTAACAAGATCACTATCAAGTATAGGTATCCAATACCTAGGCTTGAAGACATGCTAGACGAGTTGTATGGCTCTAAAGTGTTCTCCAAGATTGATCTTCGAAGTCGATACTACCAAATTAGAATCAGAGAAGGTGACGAGTGGAAGACAGCCTTCAAAACAAAGGGAGGACTTTATGAATGGTTGGTAATACCCTTTGGACTTTCTAATGCTCCTAGTACTTTCATGAGATTAATGAACCAGGTGTTTAGATCTTATATAGGAAAGTTTGTGGTAGTATACTTTGATGATATTCTGGTGTATTCTAAGAATGAGCATGAACATCAAGATCATTTAACTCAAGTCATGCTTGTCTTAGAACGTGAAAAGCTATTTGGTAACCTTAAGAAATGTGCTTTCTTTACTCCTGAAGTTACATTTCTTAGTTATATTGTTACTGGAGATGGTATTAAGGCAGATGAAGGTAAGGTAGAAGCCATTCGGTTTTGGCCAGTACCTAAGAGCATACATGATGTTCGAGCTTTCCATGGTTTAGCTTTTTTCTATAAGAGATTCATTCGTGGTTTTAGCACTATTATGGCTCCTATGACTGAAGTTATCAAGGGTACATCCTTTGTATGGACATCAAAAGCACAATCTGCCTTTGAAGAGATCAAATCAAGACTTACTCAAGCACCAGTTTTATCCTTGCCGTGCTTTAGTAAAGTTTTTGAAGTGGAATGTGATGCCTCTGGTGTTGGCATTGGTGGAGTTCTTACTCAGGAAAGTAAACCTCTAGCCTTCTTTAGTGAGAAATTATGTGATTCAAGAAGAAAATACTCCACTTATGACAAAGAATTCTATGCTATTGTGAGATGTTTAGAGCATTGGAGTGATTATCTTATTGCAAGTGAGTTTATCTTACATTCTGACTATGAAGCATTGAAGTACATATGAAGGCAGCATAAGTTAAACTCACGGTATTCCAAGTGGGTTGAGTTTATGCAATCATATCACTTCACTATCAAGCATAAATCAGGTAAACTCAATCAAGGTGCAGATGCTCTATCTCAAAGGTATCTTTTACTATTCAATTAGATGCTTGTGTACTTGGTTTTGAGCATCTAAAAGCTTTGTATGACAAGGATGAAGACTTTGGGGAGTTGTATGCTGAGTGTTCTAAGCACCCCAAAGGCGATTATCTTATCCAGGAGGGATTTCTATTCAAGGGTACACGGCTGTATGTACCAAGGTGTAGCACGAGGGAGCTTCTAATCAGGGAAGTTTATGGAGGATCATTGGTTGGACATTATGGAGAGAACAACACTGTCACCATGCTAAGGGAGCATTACTACTGGCCAACCATGGAGAGAGACGTGCAGGACATACTTAAACGGTGTGGAACTTGTCAAGTGGCTAAAAGCCATTCACTAACCCATGGCTTATACACACCACTACCCATTCCCACTTCACCATGGGTTGATGTAGGTATGGACTTTATTCTAGGACTTCCTAATACCCAAAGAAATAAGGATTCTATCTTTGTCGTGGTTGATAGGTTTTCTAAGATGTCTCATTTCATTCCATGTAACAAGACTAATGATGCTACACATATTGCTGAGTTGTATTTCAGAGAAGTGGCAAGATTACATGGTATTCCTAGGTCTATTATTTTTAATAGGGATACCAAGTTTTTAAGTCACTTTTGGATTACTTTGTGGAAGAGGTTAGGTACTAAACTGAAGTATAGTACTACTTGTCATCCACAAACTGATGGGCAAACTGAGGTTACTAATCGAACCTTAGGAACACTCCTAAGAGCTTTGATTAAACCTCATGCCAAGGCTTGGGATTTGCTTTTACCTCATGCAGAGTTTGCTTATAATAGGGCACCAAGCAAGGCTACTGGTCTATCTCCTTCCAAAGTGGTCTATAGAATTGATCCCCTTAGTCCACTTGACATTACACCACGGCCATTAGACCAAAAGCCAAGTGTGGATGCAGCAACAAGGGTGGAAGAAATCAAGAAGATTCATGAGTTGGTAAGAAGCAAGATTGAGAAGACTAATGAAGTATATCAAGCTCAGGCTAACAAGCACAAGAAGAAAGTGGTTTTTCAACCTGGAGACCTCGTGTGGATTCACCTTCAGAAGGACAGATTTCCATCCCAAAGGAAGAACAAGCTCATGCCTAGGGCTGATGGTCCCTTTGAGGTACTTGAATGTATTAATGACAATGCTTACATGGTTGATTTACCAGGTGACTATGGAGTTTCAGCCACATTCAATGTAGCTGACTTGAAAGCTTACCAAGAAGACGATTACCTTACTGATTTGAGGATCAAATCTTCTCAACGAGCAGAGGATGATGGAGTCTGCACCACCAAAGACAAGGAAGAAGGTCCAACAAGTCCAACAAGGTTCATTACAAGCTCCAAAGTCCAAGCGTTGGCTCACATGATTGAAGAGAGCCTAAAGCATGCACCCAGGTTAAAGGACCAGAATTTACCCGGTTTTGTTCATCTAATTACTTAAGCTACATTGTGGCTTAAGTCTTGAATTTTTGCATTTTTGGAATCCTCATGATGTCTACTTTCAGGCCCAAGTGTTAACAATCATGCACACAAGAGGGTGGGTGATCAAGGAGTTTTGTCAAACCGGACAGTTTTGCACCTAAACTGCACGGTTGAATGTTTTAGTAGAATTAACCTACATAAACATGGTTTAACCTTGATTTCTTTGTTGGGGGGTTTGTACACATCCTAAGGTTTCCCCCATGGCCTAAAAACAAGATCATGCACACTTTTGTTGAGGTTAAAATTGACTGCAAAACCAGCTCAGTTCTGCCCGTGAACCCGGTTCAGCAGCTCGGCTTCAATTTTCCTCTTCCTGTGGGTTTGCTATCTCCAATCCAGATTGGCACACATCCCAAGTCATCTAGAAGGCCAATGATCATCTGCAAAAGAAGAACACCTTGAGAAGAGCAACCAATAGCATGCTAGCTGCAAAGAGACTTGTCTCTTGAATGTGATTGGCCGGCCGTAAAGGGAGTATCATTTTTTGGCTGAACCATGTGCTCTCAGCCTAGTAACCAGCATAATTAAGCTTAAGCATGATCTAATTAAGTTGTAAACATCATTTATTTTGCTTTTCTTAAAGTTAAGAATGTAATTAGATTAGGCTTAAGCATGGTTTGTACACGGTTAGTCTTAACCGTAGAGATTAGGCTGATTTAATGCCTTTCCTCCCTAGGAGGGTAAGGTTTAGGTGTATGCTTGCTTGAGGGGTGTTAGCTAGGCTTGTAACATAAGGCAAACACGCGGCTTTGCTGATTCATTATGCTTGAAATCAGATTATCCCCTTTGAGAGCATTTGCTTTCGAATTCTCAAATATTTCACTTGCTCATCCTTAATTTGGTCGATTAAGGTGGTGTTCAAGTAAGTCCTAATCTTTGATTAAGTGGTGTTTTTGTATCTTAATCCAAGTTTAGGGACCCTAAGCTCACGTTTGGTGGTGATTCTGTATCCAAACATTGAGTTTAGCTCTATCATATTCATCCTTCATTTACACGGGTTCAAGGAAGCAAAACTGAAATTACTTGCTTAAGCCGTGAGCTTTGTGAGTTTTTGCTTTGTTTTCTTTCAATCCTTGATACATACATCAGCATATTTGGTTGCTTAGTAGCATTCGACATTATTACAACCCTGTCTCTGGTTGTTTATTTGTAGATTCCTTTTGGTCAGAGTAGTATTATGCTGTGACTTAGTCAGAGTAGTATTATGCTGCTGCTAGTTGGTTAAGGTACGTGTGACTCTTATCCCTCCACATATATTGCTCATTATACTTTGTGTTGTTTAATTTAAAAAATTATTTAGGTTGTGTGTTTGTTACCTTCATTTCTCAGATGATTTTTAACTTTAAAAACATCTCTTTAAAATATTTTATATGGGTCTCTTGGAATCTGTCTCTCTGTGGATAGTCATAGCTGTAGAGGTAAGATTACCTGCATCTGGATCTCCCCAAAACCCGTAAAAATGGGACCCAGACTGCGAGTTGTTGTTATTGTTGTATATTATGCAATTATAGGGTGAATCGGTAGAGTGGCCTCGAGACAAAATTTCATTATGCCCCATATTAATTCATTCAAAATCATAACAGAACATTTAAATGATAAACAAGTAAACTTAGAGGTTTTAATAAAATGAAAAGTCATGGAATATAAGAATATGCACAAATGGCCCACTTACATTATATAAATAAAACTATAACAACAATAATATAGGAAGTAAATAAATAAAATGCACTGAATAAATTAATTTTGATGGGGTCAAGTTTACAATTTTGGAAATACACCCTAATAATTCCATTAATAGCCAAAACGTTATTCTCAAGTTTGGGCCTAAATATTTACTAAGTTCAACAGAAGAAAATAAGAATATAAATAAATTAATAAACCAGAAAAATATGGATTAATACAATAAAATATGTAATTTAAAAAATAAAACAAAATTAAAGCAAAAATACATCTTATTAAAACTACATAAAACGCCCTCATCCCTTGTATCCCGCGAAATCCCCTTGCTTAGTTACCCCTTTCTCGAGTCCCTTCCCTACCTCGCTACTACTATAGCACCATCGCCCTGACATTGCCTGTCACCGCTCGATGCCATGCCACTGGCCAGACAACTATCCGCCCTACCGGTGCCTTCCCACTTCACCTCCCTTTTTGTTGTTCAAGTGGGTTGAGAAGGTAAAAACCCTAACCCCTTATATTTAGTACTTTTATTGTTTTTATTGATTGGATTTCGTAATAAAAGTTTTAGTGGCTTAGACTACTATTACTAGAAAGATGTTACTGAGAGGGGAGATGGAGGGGTATTATTTATGGGACACTACCATGTATCTTCCCTCCATTAGGTGTACCTCCCCCAATTGTTCCACCTCCACCTTCCCCTACCCAGGGACTACCACACCCACCACCACTAACTTAGCAGGCACCTGCCTCCCTACCGTGAGCCAGCTCAGTGGATGTTCGTTAGTCATCTAAGCATTCTGGTCCATGTGGATGTAAGCTTGAGATTTATGGGAGCTAGTGGGAATTTGAATTGATAACAATGGTAAAGAAATATTTTTCTAGTAATGTGGTTAACTAGTTTCAGATGGGCTAATGACCATTTGCATATTTAGGACTCGCAAAGAAAGATGGAATGAAGACCTTTTGGTTTTGAACAGACACCAAATACTTGACATCATACTTAAGCCTAAAAATGCAACTAATTAACCCAATGTGTACCGTGGTTTATGTTGCATTTAAAAGATAATAATAAAATTATAATAACCCTAATACAAAATAATAATAGTGACAATTGTAGTAGTAGCAACAATAATAATGATGATAACAATGATATTGGTCATACTAACCCTAATAATAACAATAATAGCATTAATAACGCGAATAAGTAAGATAACGATAGTGACCATGAACATAATAACTATAATGGTAATAACATGGATATTAATAAAATAAGAAGTGAAATATATCGTGTAACAATGATAACATCAATGACACAAATGCTAAGGGTAACAACAATATGTAAAGAGAGAGTAGAACGGAAGAGAAATAAAATCCACTTATGTTTAAGTAAATAATGATGCGTATATTAATGGTTAAAAGAAAGCCCAAAGGAATTTAGAAGTACTTATTAAGGCAAAAAAATTAATAAAATCATCTAAACTCTTACCAACTATAAAATTATACATTTGGAGTAGAAACAAGGTTAGTTCTGCCGTTTTAAGTCATAACGAATATTTTTTCATTTAAAAGGAGAGAGATTTCAAAAACCAGATATGTTTGTTACTTGTGCCATTCAAAAGCTTATATGCTTCTCAAATTACACAATGTTCAAGTAATATTCATGTGATGAGTTATTTTGAAACAATGTTTTATCACCGAAATAAGTGGCCTCATCAGTTATCAATGATCAGGACTTACAACCTTCAGTTCACTCGCGTGGCTGCAGCTCAAGCTTCATGATTGGCCTGAGAGGTGTGCCCCTATATCAATGATCACTTTAGATGTCAACGGGGGTTCGACTATAAGAATAACATGCAAAGTAGCATTACTACATTTTCTCTCTCTCTCTCTCTCCCCTATTTTCCCACTAAAATGTATCGAATTGCACATGCCCAATGAAATTGAACACAAAGTTTACTTTTTACATCGGAGGCATATATGTGCTAAGCTTTGGCTCACTATTCAAAATATTTTTATGTTTTTTGTTTTAGGTAAGAGATCAGTAAACAACCCTCCTTCGAACAAGCCAGAAGGTAGCAAGAAGTAGAACGGGGGCTTGGTAATTTGCTAAAGGTTAGCTAGCTAAGCGCTTCTGGTATTTTCGAGCGACCGCCCCTGAAGACATCTCACTTGTATAAATCTTCGGATGAAGTGAATAGTGATGTGTTTTTAGCGCTCCTAACTAAGTTGTAATTTATATTGCAAACTAAATAGTGGGGGGAACGTACTCCCTTATCCTTAATTTAGGTGGGTGTGGTGAATGTGAGAATGCTATAGGAAATTACGTAGTTTCCGAAAGCCTTATCTGTTTTGACATTGTGGTAATGCCTTCAATCAAAATTCTTCCACTACAAATATAATAATAAACTACTAGGCTAATACAATTAGATAGTTAGGGGTTGGGGGTGCTACTGTTGTGGCATCAGAGCCAGGAACAAATCACTGTGAGGAGTCAGCTGTCCAAGGGTTAGGTTTTGTGATTTTAGGATTGTATTATGAGTAAATTGTGTCCTATGGAAAATATACAAATGTGGCTTATGCCTTTTCCTTGTTTATTTCCTCGTTGTAGATGGATCACCCTAGAGTTCCTTTAGGTCTATACACTGTTAACATGATATCGAGGACTTCTATTGCTCCTCACATCTTCCTGCTGCACGCTACTAAGGTGGCCCATATGCAGGACCATTTTTAAGGTTCCACGATCTGCTAGTTTGTACTCGTAGACTTTTGTGGACCCTATATATCACAGACTCTGGGATGAGTTCAGGTTATGATACCATGACTTTGTGGTTACTGGGGACTAGCGGCTTGATGGCAATATGTCTTAGGTTTTTATGGCATGGGCTACTGTTACTAGAGAGTTGTTACTAAGAGAGGAGATGGAGTAGAGGGGAATTACTTGTAGGACACTACGATATATCTTTCCTGCATTAGGTGTGTCTCCCCAAATTGTTCCACCTCCACCAATGGCTGCCCAGGGACTATAACGCCCACCACCACCAGCTTAGCACGCACTTGCATCCCCATTGCAAGCTAGCTCGGTGGATGTTTCTCAGTCATTTGGGAATTCTGGGGCTTCTGGAGAGGTCCACAAGGATGTAGGCTTAAGGCTGGTGAAGGAGTAAAGGAAGGAAGTAAATTAACTTTGGGAATTTGAAATTTATTGGATTAATATAAATTCATGAGTTAGTTTAAGGCAAGAAAGTTAAGGCTAGTGGGAATTTGAATTGATAACAGTGGTAAAGAAATGTTTTCTAGTAATGTGGTTTAATTGATTTCGGATGAGCTAATGACCATTTGCATATTTTGGGACTCATGAGGCAAGATGGAATGAATACCTTTCGGTTTGGATCCGAAACCAAGTGCTTGACATCACATTTAAGCCTAATAAGGCAACTAATTGACCTAATGTGTAACCGCGGTTAGTAGTATTATTACCTTCAAAAACATAATCACCAAAATAATAATAACCCTCCTAGAAAATAATAAGAACGATAATAATAGTAGAAGCAATATTAATAATGATAACAATGATAATGGCCAGAGTAACGCTAATAATAAAAATAATAGCACTGACAACGCGAATAAGCAAGATAACAATATATATACTACAAAAAAAAGCCTATATAACAACGGAATTAGTGATGGGAAAGGGCAAAATTGCAACGGAATTGACGATAGAAAAGGGTTGCCAGTTTTTCACTTGTCGCCAAGTACCCGATGATGGAATTCTGAAATTCTGTCACCATCAGCGACAGAACCAGCGATGAACCTAATGACAGCCTGATTTTTAGCGGGGGATAAAAAGGCGGGAAAGTCAGTGACAGAATGTTCAATCCATCGCCATAGAGACGAAAATTCTGCCGCTATTGGCAATGGACGGTGCATTCCGTCGCTTACTTCTGAGTTAAAAAAACTAATACCTTTGATTCGGTCATCAATCCGCTGTTATTTTTGTAATTTTTTAAAATAAAACTCTTATTTTTGGTCGTATCCCTCAGTATATAAATTTAAATCCCTGCAAGAAATTTACAAAGAGTATTCACTTCATGAACATCCAATGGCTTTGAGTATGACTTTATTTGAAGCATTCTTAACAATTTCTAAACCATAAACACGTGCAATATCACATGCAAAGAAAAATAGTTTCCAATTACACTTAACAACAAATCCAATACTTGAAACTAATTGTTTTCAATTCACAAACCATAAATCCCAAAAAAGGGTATAAATCATAAACCATAAATCACAGACAAACCACAAGTTGGTAGATAATCCAAGTGAAATTAAGTAAGAAGACGAGGGAGGAGTAAGCACCAAGAGGAGGGGAATTAAGCACCAAGAGGAAGGAGAAGTAAGCATCAAGCCGTGAGAAGCACTAAGAGGCAAGGAGACGAACCACCAACTGGGGGAAAGCCGCAAGGTACTCAATCACCAAGGTGAGGATCATCATCCTTTTGATCCTCATCCTCATCCTCATCCTCATCCTCATCATGTTGTGGATGATGAGCAAAGGGTGGTTGAGATCCCGAGCCAGAAGCTTGTTACATTTGAAAAAAAAAGTTACAATTACTGATCGATACTCATTATGTTCTGCCTCGGTTCCTGGTTGCTTTGGGTTAGCATTTTGTTGGATTCCTCTAGTTGCTTACATTTCTGCATAAGCAACCGGTAACTTTTAGCTTGTGAAGTGAGCTCACCCCCCAAGTTGGTT
Organism: Carnegiea gigantea; assembly: GCA_029747015.1. Taxonomy (NCBI): domain Eukaryota; kingdom Viridiplantae; phylum Streptophyta; class Magnoliopsida; order Caryophyllales; family Cactaceae; genus Carnegiea; species Carnegiea gigantea. The sequence continues at coordinate 119,023 of JAKOGI010000861.1, read as the reverse complement.
ACTACACCCCTTAAATCATTCAACTCTTGTTGCGATGGCATATAACCTATACCTACTGACAGCCATTTATATGAAGTATGCGTTAGTATATCAATTAAATAAACTTATCGTATAACCATGGTCATTGAAACTTTAATATCAAAACTGTACTGGCTTGTTGAGTGGGACTGAAGTGAAAGGATACCCTAATGTTGATAGCCTTATTGTAATGCCATAAATATGGCCTTTTTTTGTTCTTGTATGTCTTTAACCCAACTCATTTGGGTTTGGAAGTGTTTGGAATGGATCTTGAGAATTGCCATCTCTGGTCTCGTGAGAGTTGATTACATTTTGAAATTCTTGTTCAAAGGATTCATACAATATCACAACACATGCAAAAAATTGTGTATGTTATAGTTAATGAAATTAAAGTATACGAGTTTAGTTTGAACTACTAATAAAGACTAAGAATTGAGAATAGCTTACATATTTTTGTTGTGATTTCTTATCAACTCAAGGGCCATCTTCTTTGCCTTGGAGTTTGTGAGTATGGCTGAATATTTCAACAATTATGGGATTCGTACCAAGTTGTTCCCTCGATGCGCCAAACAAAATTATATGAAACACAAGCCAAACCACATTCAGAGTGGCCTAAAGTATTAAAAAAAAAAAAAACATAGCAAAATTCGTTACCAGACGCCTCATATGCTCATGCATAGGGATCGAGCAACAGGTGTGAAGAGATGGGCCACCACTCTCTGGAGTACCTAGTCGATTCTTTTGCGATATTTCATGTAATTTCTTATGAGCTTCGTTTGCCCAGTATTGTTAGAGTCCCTCCCATTCAGCATCACTAAGACAAATGCGCTTGTTGTTGTGCTTCCGTGCATTACCGAGGAAGTCTCTCAAGCGTGCATTGCCTTTGTTTTCAAAATTTTTTCTTATACGGTCATCATAAATTGGATCCCAAGTAAACAACTTTTGTAATTACGAATACAACAAACACATCAAATAATATAATAATAATTTATTAGGCTCACACAAAGTGTTAATATGTAGTGACTTTAGTTACCTTGAACTCTCCAAATCACAAATCCCATACAGGTTTGGGCACTTTACCCTAAGTAGGCTAAGTTCTATCATATTTGCTTTGAAATATGAGAGAAATCCTACTAACAGCACTTTCATTTGAGAGAAACCTAATTGAACAAAACACATCAAATTGAGTAGTTGTCAAGCAAAATACTTGAAGTTCAAAACATAAAACAATTGAAGACTTACCTGCTACCATCTGGCTCAACATAAGTCTTTGTTTGAGTGCTCCCATGACTAGATTGTGCTTCACTTTCTCCAGTTATAATGTTTTCTTAGGACCAGTTTGAGTTAGGGTCAATAGGTTGGTAAGTAGGGTGCACAGGGTTGAGAAAAAGGGGATTCGGTTGAATGTTATGGACAAATTGATTGTACGTGGTTGTCTAGTTGGGAATATATGGGGTATAATGATGGAAAGCCCCAAATAGGGATGGGATTGGTCTTAAAAGACCAGGTATGTAAGCAGCCATTGTTGTTCCTAGCTGAAATGCGGTATGAGGTACCTAGGGGGAAGGCTGATCAAGGTCCATTGCAGTAGGATCTATGACAGAACTCCTACACCCTTGTCCTCTACATCAAGTAGATGACTTAACTAGATGAGAAGTGGAATCCATACCTAAAATAGTAGACAATAAATGCAAGTACAAATATATAACAATTGCACATGTCAACCTTTTACTCAAACAACATAGTAGGTAGGTAGCAAATATTTTCAAAATTCATTCATACAATAAAAGTAAAGTCACAACTAATAGTTTTCCAAGTAATTACTGAAATACATAACAATTCATAAGCACCCAATCATCTATGTCATTATCATTGTCAACATCATCGTTGTCGTCATCATCATCATATAAATGAAGATTTTCATCTACTTCATCTGTTTCATTACTGCCATCCCACTCAGCCTCTTCATCACCCTCATCATCCTCTTCCTCATCTATGTCCTCATTAACCTGAATAAATAAAAAACCTATTTCATCATTAACCTGGTCCGATGGTGCACTTTCATCTACTAATGATGTGGGGATAATATCATTCACAAGTTCGATGAGTGTCACCATGCCCGTTTGTTAGTAAGTAGTAGGCAGAGTGTTTTTCTTATCCACTCTTGCCCTTGGTTTTGTTGGTATGACAACAAGCCAATTGTCCCTATCCCTTGAGCGATCTGGATGTGGCATAAAGTATACTTATAATGCGGTTTTTCGGAAGATGAATGGGTCGTACTTTTGGTACCTCCTTGTGCGATATACCTCAATAAGTTTGGTTAGTTAATGAGATCGTGTCTCACAATTCAATATGGGATCAAGCCACTCACAACTGAATAGCACACATCTCTTATGTGGTTCACCTACATACTCAATTTGGACAATATCCTCAAGTATGCCATAGTAATCATTTTTAATATCGCCTTCTCCCATGCTATAAACACCACAATTATGTGTCTTCTTTCTGACACTGCGAGCTTCTGTGTGGAATTTAAATCCCTTAACTCTACATGCCATCCATGTTAACACATACCGGTTTAGCTTTGCAACCAATTGTGTCAAGTACCAATGTTTGTGGTTGTCGAATAGTTTAATATAGTGCACCTAAGGTGACATAAGATCTGGTTTTAGTTAATACAATGCACCAAATTACTCTATGAAAATTATCAAGGAATAAATTATATTCCTTTGTTGTGATCTTTGCCTCTTCCATCTTGAATGCCACAAAACTTGTATGCATCCAAGTTTGCATCCTCCCTAAAAAATAGCATGCAACCTTTATGGCAACTGTCAATGTGTACCACGTCCTTGTCGAGATCTTTAACAACCTTCTTCATTTGCCCATAGTTATTTGGCATGCGGTTATTAGGTGGACACATCTCCTTCATTAGTTGAATAATTTCATTGAAACAATTTTGTAGTATGTTATAATCAGATTTGATACTCAACAGTCTCATAGCAGCAGAGAGCTTAATATGGGTTGAACAACCATCGTATAAGGGTTGTTGAGCAGCTTAAACCATATTATAAAATGGTTCTCGGTAAGTGCTTGACTCCTCCTCCCTTATAGTTTGATTTTCTATTATAGCATCACCAACCATGTACTCCATCTGATCTACGAAGGATTCATTATAGTCATTATTAATATGACTTGAACCTCTATCTTTGGGAATTTTACTATTTGAATACCTAAAACCATGTTGCTGAGGCTCTACTTCTCTATGACTTATCCAAAACCAATACCCTTTCACAAAACCCTTGTACATAATGTGCACCTTGACCTCATTGGGTGTTAAGTGCACCCTATTTCTACATTTAGCATAAGGACATGTATACTTTTCTCCATTCAGAAACTCTGCCTGCCTAGGTGTAAATTCATTAACTTGATTTACTCCATTTAGGAATTATTGCTTATAGCCACTACGATTAGGCAATAATCTATTATATATCCACCTACAATGTGGAGGATCATTCATATTCTGCTCAAACAACAATAAGCACATAAGTTATTGGATAACAATTAATTTTAATTAAAATAATAATTATTATATAAATTACTCATTTATATATTACACATATTTACTTATAAACTTCTACAAATATAATTATATTCTTACGAATTTTAGAAAACTAATAATTTATCCAAACTTAAGCATTTCATTCCACCAACATATCAAATTTTAACTTAAAATTCCCTAACCTAAGGCTAAATTACATTGGGAAAATTCTTGAAACAAATTAAAGCAATAACATCACACAAATATCACATTTCAATAAAATTATGAACTACAGCATTTTATTCCACCAACATATCAAATATTAACTTCAAATTACCAAACCTAAACCCTAAATTGCCTTGAGCAAAATCTTGAAACATATTAGAGCAATAACTTCATACAAATACCACATTTCAACAAAAATATGAACTAACTATGAAATTCTAACAATGTAATACAAAAATTTATGGAAATTAAAACTAGTTTAAGTGAGAAATTTACCTTAATTTCACTCAAAGCAACCGGCAATGGGCGACTGTGGGTAGCAACTGGTGACGGGGAAGGACGACGACGGTGGGGAAGGGCAGCGGTGGCCGGTTGGCGGCGGTCGCGGGGGTTGGCAGTGCTATCGACGACACACTCTCTCTCTTTGGGCTGTTTCACGAGCGAATGATTTGAAGAACCAGATCTGGTTCTTTTAATTGGCGGAGTGACGGGACGGGCGATGGAATTTCTATCGCCCTGCAGCGGATTTTTTTTTAAAGCATATGGTGATAGATATTCCATCACCGCCTAAATTTTTTTTACTGGCGACGGAAATTCCGTTGCAGTTTGAAATAAATTAAATTTTTATTTACCTGGCGACGGATATTCTGTCGCCGGTATTGAAAACTGGCGAAAGAATTATTTATTCGTTGCCAATTCAGTCACTGGTTGTGAGTTATTTCTAATACGATTTTTCCGTCACTCATTCCGTCATTACTTTAGTCCGTCGCTGAATTCTATCGTTATTTTGTGCTTTTTTAGTAGTAATAGTAACCATGAACACAATAACAATATGGCAATAACATGGAGATTAACAAAATAAGAAGTAAAGTATATCGTGTAACGACGATAACGTCAATGATAAAAATGGTAAGTGTGACAACAATATTAAAAGAAAACGTAGAACTAAAGAGAAATAAAATCCACTTATGTTTAAGTAAATGGTAATGTGTATCTAATTGTTAAAAGAAGAGCCAAAGGAATTTTGAATTACTAATTAAGCTAAAAAATTTAATAAAATTATCTAAATTCATGCTAACTGTAAAAGTATGCATGTGGAGCACAAGCAAGGTCACTACTGTCGTTTCAAGTCGTAATGAACATTTTTTTCATTAAAAAGGAAAGAGATTTCAAAAACCAGGTACGTTTAATGCTTTTGCTTTTTGAAAACTCAAATGCTTCTAAAATTATACAAAGTTCATGTAATATTTATGGAACAAATTATTTTGAAACAAAGTTTTATCACCTAGATAAGTGGCCCCAGCAGTTATCAATCATCAAGGCTTATAACCTTCGGTTCACTCAGGTGGCTACAGGTCAAGCTTCTCGTTCGTCCTGAGATGTGCGCACCTATATCAATGATCCCTTTGGATGTCAACAAGGGTTCAACTACTAGATAATAACCCGCAAAGAATCATTACTCACATTTTCTTAATCTTTGTCTCCTATTTTTGAACTAAAGTGTTTCAAAATGTGGGCATCAAACTGAATTAAACACAAAGTTTACTTTTTACATCGCAGGCACATATATGTTGCGTTTCAGCTCACTATTCGAAATGTTTTTATGTTTTCTATTATAGGCAACGGATCAGTGAATAACCCTCCTTCTAATAAGCCAGAAGGTAGCAAGAAGTAGAAAAAGGGCTTAGTAATTTGTTGAAGGTTAGCTAGCTAAGTACTCACAGTAATTGCCAGGCTGGCACTCCTGAAGGCGTCTCGCTTGTATAAATGTTTGGATAACATGTTTACTGATGTGCTTTTAGAACTCCTAACTAAGCTCTAATTTATATTACAAACTAAATAGTGTGGGGAATGTACTTTCTCATCCTTAATTTTGGTAGACGTGGTGAATGTGAGCGTGATACAGGAAATTACGTACTTAAAAAAAGCCTTATCCGTTTTGAGATAGCGGTAGTGCCTACGATTAAAAGACTTCCACTACAAATATAAACAACAAACTACTGGGCTAAGATAATTAGGTAGTTAGGGTTTGGCAACGCTACAGTTGTGGCATCAGAGCCAAGAGCAAATCACTGTGAGGACTGGGATGTTTGACGTTTACATTACAAGGTTTTAGGATTCTAACATGAATAAATTGTGTCTTAAGGAAAATATACAAATGTGGCTTACCCCTTTTCCATATGTATATCCTTGTTTTAGAGGAATCAGCATAGAGTTCCTTTAGGTCTATATACTATTAACATGATATCGGAGACTTCTATTGCTCCTCACATCCTCTTGTTGCATGCTACCAAGGTGGCCCATATGCAGCACCATTTCCAAAGTTCAACAATGTGCTAGTTCATACTCATAGACTTTTACAGACCTTGTATATCCCAGCCTTTGGGTATGAGCTTAGGTTACGATACCATGACTTTATGGTTATGGGGGATCAAGGGCTTATTTTCTATGTGCTTTATGTTTTAGTGGCATGGATTACTATTGCTAGAGAGTTGTTATTGAGAGATGAGATGGAATAGAGGGGTATTACCTATGAGACACTATAATGTATCTTTCCTATAATAGGTACACATCCCCCTATTGTTCCACCTCTACCTCCCCATGCCTAAGGACTACCACGCCCACCACCAGCAGCTAAACAGGCACCTGCCTCCCTACTGCAGGCTAGCTCGGGGGATGTTTCTTGGTCAGCTCAGCATTACGGAGGTCCATGAGCTGATGAATGTGTCAGATTCCCTTGACTTGATCGAGTTGAGTTCCAATGACGAGCCTGAGGAGGAGTAAGCGCCTAAGCGAGAAGATCAGCCAGGGGCCCAGGAGGGCGACCCGTAGAGGAGAGTCCAGATGAAGATATATCTGATAGTGGCTTCAACTCTAATGAGTAGGATGATGATTCTTGTAACCCAAATTACGAGCTGTACCGAGACCATTAGAGTTTGACTTATCTTAATTTATACATTCAATTTTGATCTTTTGCTTGTATATGTAGTATGGCTGGTATAGGGTGATTTTTTCTTTTTGTGCACATTATGTGTATATAAGATGTACATTGGTGGCTGTCCTAACTAGCTATGACGATGTAATCCACCTTTTCTTTTTAGGGTTTGGGAAGGAACTAATCAGGTAGTCAACTGAACTTCATATGTGTGAATAGGGAATATGCTAGAAACCCTAGGTAAAACACGAGGTGTGCTTAAACGATGTAATGTGACATTCTTTTAGTGATGTTTATATATGCATGCAATGTAAGTAGCATTAAAAGTTAAAATTGAGCTCGATTTTAAGTGGTTATTTTTTAATCATAATGCTATGAAAAATTAGATGATAATCTTTGTTTTCATGATTTAGTATGTCAGAGTCTGTAAATAATAATTTGAATAATAATGAGTGCAAAACTCAAAGGTCGGGCAATGAAGGGCTTTTGAGCCTCAAGCAAAGCATTGGTGAAGGCCTAGTAGCAGCCCATGATGTATCTAGCAGTGTTGAAGGTCTAGACTATTGGAAAAACTTAGCAGCAGAATTGATGAAAAGGATTGCCCTTGCACCTCCTAAAACTACTGCTAAACCTGATAAGTTGTTTGATAGGGTAGCTTGACGCAACCTTAAGGTTTATGATATGAAGTTTAACACTGTAGAACTTAAAGAAAAGATTATGGAAATGGAGAAAATAATTACAGTTATTGGGGTACCTAAGGAGAAAAAGGTGAACATAGGGACCTTTTACATAGTTGGTTAAGTAGATATTTTATGTAGCACTATAAAGGATAAGTTATAAGGAGCAAAGCTTACTTTGCCTAAGTTTTTGAGGACCTTACGTCCAAGTTATATCCAATCACCGTTCAAAGACAAAAGGAGAAAGAATTTATGGAGTTGAAGATGAGCAGTAATATGTCAATGATGCAGAATGCTAACAACGTCATTGAGTTGCCAAGATTTGTTTCAGACTTTGTGGCTTCCGAAAGGATGCAAATAAGGAGGTTTGAGGAAGGTTTAGCATTTTATATTTGAAATCAGTTGGTTGGTCAACCAATTCAAACCTTTTAGAAGTTCTATGATTAAGATGCTAAAGTAGAACGAGTGAAGAATGAGTTAAGGGCCTTAAACCTAAGGAATAAGAAAAGAAAATGGAATTACCATGAGACATCAAGTGAGAGCCTAGCCCAGAAGAAACACCTTGTTGGCCCTACCAAGAGTCATACAACAATTCCAGTAGAACCTTATGGGAAGTGTGGTCGAACGAACCATGCTACAATAGAGTTCCATATAGGTACTCTTAAATGGATGTGGTGTGGTAGTCTTAATCACTCGATTATTGCTAGCCAAAGAAGACAGGGGCTATAGAAAAAAAAGTTGTAAGGTCACTGCATAACCACGTCAAAAATCCCTACACCTTAAACTTGCAACGGTAGGATCAACCCACTTGATGAGCAACAAGGAAACTACAGTGTCTAGTATGGTTGTCATTGGAACTCTTTTTTAAAATTTGACGTCATTTTGTGTTTGATTTGATTTGCATGCCACCCATTCATTTACATCACGGGAACTGCATTGCAATCGAACTTAGAAAAAGATGGTGTTTAGGCCAACTACAGAATTACTTTGCTAAATAGGCAAGTGGCTAAATGTCCATCCTTTATAAGCGTTCCTATCATGATTGGTGAGCATGAGTTCCCCAAAAATTTAATCTAGTTCAACATGTCAGAATTCGATATAATCTTAGGGATGGACTGGTTGACTACACATAGGGCAACCATTGCTTGTTGGAGCCTTAAAGTCAATTTAAAAGACAAAAAGCATCGATAAGCATGCTTCTTTAAGGAAAGGAACAGAAAGGAGTATTCTATAATCTCAATTATAAGGGTAAGTAAACTGTTAAGGCAAGATTATATAAGATATCCATGTTATGCCACTAAGGTTAAGGAGGAGGAGATGAATATAGGATATCCTATGGTGCTTAAATTTCTTGATATCTTTCCTAATGAACTACCTGGTTTACCTCCCCAAATAGAGATTGATTATGAGATTGAGCTAATTCCAAGTGCACAACCTATTTTGAAAGCACATAAATGATGTCCCCAATAGAGCTCAAAAAGGTGAAACCCCAGCTGGATGAATTACTGCAGAAAGGGTTTATTAGGCCAAGTGTGTAACCCAAGGTAGCCCTAGTTTTATTTGTGAAGAAAAAGGATGGAACTTTAAGGCTGTGCAATGATTACAGGGAGTTAACAAAATTATTATTAAGAACGAGTACCCTTTGCCTCTCATAGATCATCTGTTCAACCAATTGCAAGGAGCTATGGTGTTTGTGAAGGTTGACTCGGGGTCTGGTTATCACTAGCTTAGAATTAACCGAGAAGACATTCTCAAAATGGCATTTAGGACTAGATATGGTGGCTATAAATGTACAGTGATGCCTTTTGGACTTATTAATTCCCCTACTGTGTTCATAGATCTCATGAATAGGGTTTTTAGTCTATATTTAGAATTGTGGCAGTACTCATAGACGACATCCTGATACACTCTAAGGACAAGGAGGAATATGTCAATTGCTTAAGGAATGCGTCACAAACCTTGAGGGAACACCAACTATGTGCTAAATTGAAAAGGTATGAGTTTTTATTGACTGAAGTGGCATTTTTGGGCATGTGGTTTCCTAAGAAGGGATTAAAGTTGATCCTCAGAAGATAAAAGCATATACTAAATGGCCCAGACTAACCAATGTTATAACAGTAAGGAGTTTTTTGGGCTTAGCTGGATACTACAGGGATTCATGAAGGATTTTTTAAAAACAGCATCCCCCATTGACTAATCCACTAAAGAAAATGACTATATTTGAGTGGTCAGACAAATGTGAAGAGGTGTTTTAAGAATTAATGAGGACCTTGACCATAACTCCTATCCTTACACTTTTAGTAGAGAGTAAATGGCACACCATTTGCAGCGATACCTCTAAGGCTGGGTTTTGTTGTGAGCTGATGCGAGATGATAACGTAATAGCCTATGCCTTGAGGCAACTTAAACATTATGAAAAAGAACTACCAAACTCATAATCTGGAGTTAGCTGTGGTGGTTTTTTCCCTAAAAATTTGGTGATGCTACCTAGATGGGTTGCCATTAAAAATTTGCACTGATCGTAAGAGCCTAAAGTATATCTTTAGTAAAAAAGAGATCAACCAAAGACAACAACAATGGTTGGAGTTGCTTAAAGATTCCTATATCTATATTCAATATCATCAAGAAAAGGTGAATATTGTAGTAGATGCATTAAGTAGGAAGGCCTAGCATGGTTTGAACATAATGACAAGTACCCAACTTGGCATTGTGAGGGACCCCGAGAATATGGGTGTTGAACTTATGTTACGGTGATTAACTAATGGGCAGTTGTTGGTATTAGAAGTGTAACTTTCCATAGTGAAAGAGATTAAATCAAACCAAAAGTATGATGCTAAGTTAGAAAGACTTACATAAAATGTGACACAAGGGAAATCGCCTGGCTTCAAGATACATTAAGGTGGAACCTTAAGGTTTAAAAACTGTCTATGCATGCCCAATAAGGAGGAACTAAAAAAGAGGATTTTTGAAGAAGCCCATAATACTAATTATTCAGTGCGTCCATGAGGAACAAAAATGTATAGGGATTGGAGCCAGTACTTCTGGTGGGATAACATGAAAAGGGAGATCACAGAAAATGTGGATAAGTACTTGCCATATCAAAAGGTCAAAGCTAAACATCAACATCCACTAGTTGAACTAACACCTCTGGAAATTCCCACCTTGATGTGGGATTCAATCTCAATGGATTATGGTTTGCGATTGCCCCTTTTGGCTTCGAAAGAGAATGTTATTTAGGTCATAGTTGATAGGATCACCAATTCTACCCATGTCATACAAATCCATGACATTTGGGGTGTAGAGAGCTTGGTACAATTGTATGTTTAAGAAATAGTTTGATTACTTGGCATACAAAAGGACATAGTATCTCATAGAGACCAAATATGTTAAGCCTAATTTTGGTAAGCCCTACAGAAAGGTTTTGGAACAAACTAAATGTAATAGTTCATATCACCCTAAGGCCATTGGATAGACTAAAAAGTCAATCAGATCTTTGAAGATATGCAAAGAGCATGTGTGCTTGACTTTCAAGGAAAATGGGAAGATTATTTACCCTTGGTGGAATTTAGTTACAATAACAGTTATCCATCTTTCATTAAAATGGCTCCTTTTTAGGCACTGTGTAGGATGAAGTGTAGAACACCCCTGATGGCTACTACTATGACCGCTAGCGCGCAGGTGCTGTAGTTCAGTAAAGATATCATTTCCACGAAGACCAATTGTAATCTACTGAGTTTCATCCTTTAAAAGTGCTAAGCAAGCAAGTTCAATTAAGGGTTGAATGACACTATAACCTAATTAGAGAATTCAATCAATTAAAAACATCTAGGGATTTCTTTCACCTTGTAAAGATGTGGATCAATGCAATATATCATGTACTTGATCTATTATGGGGGATTGCAAGGGGTGCAATCGCATTTAGAATTCAATCTTCTTTCCAAATAAACTGAATTGCCTAAACTAATAAGTCATTTTTTCAAATGTCCTTGTTTAGCCTAAGTTATAGATTTTGATCACTAGAGGGTTCTCTTAATAACCGAAGCTCTTTCAAGTATTGCTAAATCAAGTCATATCTCGTCAATCAAATAGCAAGTTTCTCCTTTTAGTCCTTCACTTAACTATTTAGAATTAGCGAATGAATTTGCCAAAATCCAATCACAACAATTTTACATACAAGATAGAATTCAACCAATGGCAATCAAGAACAAGTACAACTAGATAAAGATGAAAGATTCCAAGATCAATTCTTAGATAACAATCCCCAGATTGAGAAAACTACTCACACTTGTTTAAATCAACAAAACTAAATAGATTTTTGAGAGAAGAAAACTTAGCACAATTGGAGATTGTTTAAGGGTTTCCCCACATCACAAGGGCTTTGAAACAGCAAGCACTTCTCCAACATTCACACTCAAAACTACTAAAAATCTAAACTAAGCCTAGAAAATATGAAAAAGGAATGGAAAACTAGAGAGAAAAGTTCTCTTTCTTTGCTATGCTCCTTTTCTGTACTGCAAAAATGACTTTATTTATAGAGAAATATGATCAACCTCAGCCACATGATGAAGGAAAACGAACAAGCTAGCAGTTATGGCCTCACCACAGACAGTGGCCTTTACCACAGATAGTCCGTGGAGGGCTTATCTCAATGATCTTCTGTTCTCTCTTCCTTCCACGGGCATGGTGACATGGGGGTGTTCATGGGTAGTTAAATGTCACTCAATGATGGTCAACATTGGGGTGAAATAGTCTAAAAACCTGCAAAACACAGAAAAGAATCATACCCGACCATAAAACTGAAAAAGGAGTATAAATTATAACATAAGGCTAGCACATAATTCTGCCTAGAAATGGTATAAAATGATCTCAAAATAGTGTGCACTTTAAGGACTTATCAAATTCTCCCATGCTTAAACCATTGCTTGTCCCCATGCAATCATGAAACTGAGGTTAAAGATATAAATAACCTCCCTAGGAAGACATCAGTAACATCATCAATAACCAAATATTAACTCGTTTACTCAAATCAACTTGAACAATCATATTGGCATATTACAATAAGTAAAGCCTAGAAGAGCCAATAGAACCTCACTTTAAAGATAAGGCACTTGTCACTCATGTGTTTAAATAAAATACGGTTCTCTCAAATCTCATTTTGTAAAACTAAATCAACCATAAGCTTAATAAGACTCTCTAATTCACAACCGCTATAATGCAAAAGGCACAAGGCAATCATAAGGACTTTTAAGGGTTATAACAGGGCAAATGGGTAAAGGTAAGGAGGGAACAAACGTTTTGGAATTTGTGGAGCTAAAAGTCAAAGACTAAGAGCATAAACCATCATCTCCCAACTAAAACATACTCCTTAAAATATCAACAATATGTCCAATTGATGTCACACGAAAAAGTGCCTAATATAAAACCAATGCCAAACCCTTTTATTGTATTTTTTTCCTTGTTTTTCCTTTTTGTTTTCTTTGTTTCAACATATACACATTTTTTTCCTTCTACACACCTTTGGTGTGCTTCGTTTTCTTCTCTCTTTTTTGTTCTTTTTTTTTTTTTGAGGAGGATAATGGCAAAGGAAAGTATACATTTTCAACACTTTTCTTGCGGCTCATAAAATATAACCCAATTGACTTTGAAGTGAATAATAAAGCATGAACCCCTTATCATATCCAACCAAACCACAAAAATGTTATTATCCATAAACTACTCCTAATCAACTACGAAAACTCTATACCCATGGCTAAAAGGGTAAGACATATATGTTTGGCCAAATATAATAATATAGGTTCTCATAAAAATTAAAAAAAAACACGGTAAAGGCTCAAAGGGTTAGCAAGGGATAAATTTTCACATAAGGGTGGCTATTTGGTCAATGTAAGTCATAAAGTCAAAGAATGCCTCAATCATGTTGCCTAAATAAACATACTAAATGTGGTCTTGAACAAGAATCAAAGCAAGTTCTACAGACTTAAAATCCAGGAAGAGTCACACATGAAAAGAAATATGAGACTAAGTTGATGAATTAGTCTATTTAGGCTCAAAATCTCACAGGAGAAGGCTCATCTAGGTCTTGAATTTCATATGCCAAATACTTATGTCGAGAATCATTAAGCAAGCAGCTCATATCTAATGCGAAGGTCAAAACATGATGCATAATTTGAAAATGCTGAAACAAGCATTTTATTCGTGAATGGGCCTCACAAAAAGGCTTAAAATAGGCAAAAGAAAGCAACTTAGTCTAAAGACTTATCATCAAAGGATTTATAGCCTTTTTTTTGATTTATTTTTAATTGTTGTTCGTTTGCAACTAAAAACTAAAAGGTGCCAAAATAAAACTAAAATGAAGAAAGAAACCTGAAAAACTAAATGATCAACCTAAAATGCAAACTAAACCTAAAAACACAAATTATCAGACATCCGCAACACACATATATACAGCCATGGAAAACTAGAACAACTACCCCATGCTTGGACAATGCATTGTCCTCAAAACAAGCATAAGAAGATGGAGGAAGAGAGGGTGGAGGAGAAGAAGGGGGTCGGTTGAGAAATGTGCTAGTCTCACTAAGTCCCTAAGCGAGCCCTAAAGTCTTGAAAATATTGGTTCTGGGAGGCAATCATCCCACGGAGCTCATCATGGCACGTCTGAGCAAAGCCCCAGAGTGAGGCATGCTTACTTTTTACATAAGCTCGTAGAGAAGCGTGCTCCTCTTGAATTGGTCAAAGGGTAGCATGCAGGTCAGGATAGTTAGGAGAAGAGAATGGTTGGGAGGAACTTGAAGCCCTAAGATGAGGAGGTGGAGGAGGTAGGGCAGGTCGCGCCAACTCTTCATCACCAAATAAAAAGTAAAGATTAGCCCAGTTCATGAGAGAGGTGCGATCAACATTTGGGAGAGGCATAAGCCGGTTCCCGGGATAAATCCAACAAATAAGCCTACCATCCACTTTGCAAAATTTTATTTGTTCAAAAGCAGCCGAGTTCAACCACTCCGAACTTGCGACTCTATTATTAGGGTTCGGTTCAACTCCAACCAACCTAGCAATGGGGGGTAATAAGGCCGCCAATGACAATTCTATGCGTAGAACTAGTGGCTATGCTATACAACTGATTGACCAAGAATGACCCAAGGTCAATCCGATCACCATCAAGCACGCTATATAAAACATATAATTCAGACAGATGAGGCACATTTATACTATCCTCCCGGGTAAACAAACCACAAGCTAATAACCGTTAGGCCATATGAATATAGGGGTTTCGAATGACCGTGCCTTTGGAATTACTGGCGTCATACCGATAATCCCCATGAAGTTCGTGCCAAAAAACATTCGGATTAAATTCCTTAGAGACATGGCAGTATAGAAGGTCCATACTTGGCAGAAAACAAAATCCTATTAAAAGCACTCAAAGAAGCTCATAAAACTCCCTATTAAGATAAAAGAAAATCTAGCCCTCTTGGCATCGATGGCTACTCACGACCTTAACATGCAATGGGCTTAGGAATTCAAGTGTGAGGTCCTGATAGGTGTGGTCCCTAGTTTCTAAAAATTGGCCCATCCCACCCCGAGCAAACAACCAATGAATATCATCTAACAATCCCAAATGATTTAACACATCCTCATCATAATGTCGAATAGCTACCAAAAGTTTACTACTCAAAGCATTATATCTAGTAATTTGTTTAGAATTGGTTAAACCAAGGTGGTGTGGAGTGTTACCCCGGTTTCTCATGGCAGTTGATGTGTGGGAGCTTCGGGGAGCTTGTTGTGGGGCTTGACTTGAAGTCCCAGCTTCTTGTGCAGTTCTTTCCTTCTTCTTTAGTGTCATAGTGGTGTAATGTAAATGGGAAAAACTTTGAAAATTAAACTACAGAGAAAATAAGATGAAAATTGCTAGAAAATGCAAAATTTGAAATAAGGGAAGTAAATGGTGAAGAAATATGAAAGAAAAAAGGAATTTAGTAGAATAAAAGTAAAAAATGGAGTTCTGAAAGTTGTGGGTATGGAGATGGGAAAAATGGGAGAGAAAGAAGGCTTGAATGTGAAAAATAAAGGCAGATATGGGGTTAAGGTGAAGAACGGAAGTAAAAAGGGAAGAAATTTGGTGGATTTTGGTGAAAAATTGAATGTTTAAGGTGAATTGATTATCGAGGTTTTAGAGACAGAATTGACTGTTTAGAGAAAGAGTGTGTCGAGTTTGAGGAAGAAGGTAAAAAGAATTGGGTCAAATAGGGCCTTGAAAACCCTTGACCGCGGATGTGGGGCTCACCACGAACCGTGGTGGTGGCCATGGTTTGTCCATGGTCAGTCTACTTCTAGCTCTTTTGTATTTTTCTCTCTTTTTCTTGCTTTTCCTTTTTCTTTGGAGCCTTCACGGACTGTGGTGGTATTCGTTGGGGCTCCAAAATAGCTCTTATTTTTTGTTTCTTCTCTGTTTTGTTTTTAAGGTTGATTAATTTTGAGTGAAGGTTCTAAAATCCAAAAATAACATAAAATACTATAAAAGGGTTCATATAAAAAGGGGAAAAAAAAGTAAAACAAACACTTGGGTTGCCTCCCAAGAAGCGCTCGCTTAAGGTCGGGAGCTTGACATTTCTTCTATTCCTCTTTGGGTTTGATGAAAATGCGGGCGTCGTTTTTATCACAATCCACAAAATTAAAATCCTTCAACTGAAGGTACCACCTTAGATACTCAGGTTGCAGGTCCTTCTTCACCATCAAATGACGTCATAGTGTATTATTAACGTACCAGACAAATCGATATGGGCTCCGTCAGACAGACCACTATCATCATGTTCAATCCCAAGATCGAAATCCAAATTGACTGCTTCCATAGGAGGCAAAGAAAGAGCTACTTGGGCAAACCTGTAATAATTACTCATAGAAGATTCATTGGAAGAATAAGCCTCAACCTCAGTTATGCTAGGCAGTGTAGGAGCAGCAAACGCTATCTTAACATAACCCTGGACGGGATCCTTAATAGAAATCTAATCAAAATCAGAAGGGTTAGGATAACTCTAACCATCCTCTATTTCAATTTTAGGAAAAAAGGGAAATACATCAGATAGGGAAGGATTAGGGGAAACGACTTTCTCATACAAAAAACAAAATACAGCATAACACCACCTACTTTAAATGTTATCTGTCCCATTTTTATATCAATAATGCCACCTAAAGTACCTACTAAGGGCCTACTAAGAATAATTGGGCATCATCGGTAACAGTAATATCAGCAATGATAAAATCTTCTAACACCCAAAAATCTCCTATTTTTAGGGGTACATCCTCTAATGTACCCAAAGGTCACGTTTCAGAACCATCTACTAGTTAGGGTGAAAAGGGTGCTGGTAGTAATGGTCCTAAATGAAACTTATGAAACATAGAGTAGGGCATCAAACCGATACTTGCACCAAGGTCACATAAGGCTCTTTCAATCTTTATTTTTCTTACAACATAGGGGATTAGAAAAGCTACTTGGGTCAGGAAGCTCAGGGGGAAAGACTTTGGGAATCTCAAAGTTATCATTTTCTCTAAAAGTAATGGGCTAGCCACCATCATTTTTCTCCTTACTTCAAGCCATGATCACTTCTCTACCCTCCTCAGGTGCTATGTCCTCATGATCATCTACCTCTTCTTTCAAGGTAACACAGTTACAATGCTTATAGCGGTTAGATTCGAGTTCACTAGGCAGTCTCCCAGGAGGTGTAGATGAAGACATAGCTTGTTAAGCTATTTGAGTTTCCAACATCTTGTTATGAGTAGTACGCACATCAAACTTAGAGGCCAATTACTTAATGTACTCATCTTATTTTTGTTGAGCGAAAAGCATACTCCATCATAGACTCTAAGTTGGATTTTTAAGGTGCTTGTGGAGGATATGATAGTCTTTGAAATCCAGGGGGTGGTCTAAAATTCATTTGGGGCACGAGTAGGGCATTAGATTTATAAGAGAAATTGGGGTGATTTCTCCAACGTGGATTATACGTCCCAGAGAAAGAGTCATTTGTTGGTCTAAGGTGGTAGTTGTTCACATAATTGACCTGATCACTTACATCTTGAGCAAAAGAATTACCCATTTGATAATGCATAGTCAAATGATCAACTGAGCCACATATATCACATCTTGGGGAGGGTGCTTGAACTAATAGAATTAACATTCAAGCGTTCTAACTTTTGAGACATAGCATCAACTTTGGAAGAAAGCATAGAAATAGCGTCTAATTCCAGCTTACCTCCAACTCGCTTATGTTGAGCTCTCTTAGATGACCATTGGAAGTTGTTAAGGGCTATCTCTTCTATAAGATTACATGTTTCATCTTCAGTTTTACTCATAAGGGTACCTTCTGCTGTCGCATCAATAATAGACCTCAATTATTAGGTGACTCCATTATAAAATGTCTGTACAATCATCCATCTCTGAAGGCTATAGTGAGGGCAAAATCCTAAAAGATCCTTGAATCGCTTCCAGGGTTCATAGAGAGTCTCATATTCCTTTTGAGGGAAAGGAGTAATTTGATTCCGCAAGCTTACCGTCTTACTCGAAGGAAAGAACTTGGCAAGAAAGACTTTTGCAAGCTCGTCCCATGTTGTTATACATTCTAGAGGCAACGAGTGAAGCCACGCCCTTGCCTTATCCCTAAGTGAAAAGGGAAATAGGCGCAAGCGGATGGTATCGGTGGAAATTCTATTGCGCTTTAACATATCACACACCTCTAAAAAGACCGAGAAGTGTAAGTTTAGATCTTCTAGCGAGGGGCCTCCGAACTGAGATTGTTATACCATGGATATAAGGGTTGGTTTTGTTCGCTTTTACATTTGGCTGGGCAATACTCGAGGAAATGCCTTGGACTCCTGGGGTAAGAAAATCCTGAGTGTCCTTCTTGGGTCACTTGCTATTCCTGCCATTAGTGAAGAAACTGCTTGAGCCTTGAGTCTTTGCTCTTCTAACCTTAATTTGTTACTTCTAGTTCTAGAGCAAAAATTCCTTTTGATTTTTGGATCGAATTCGAATGAAAAGGGACTTCGTATATAAATAAGAAATCTGCAAAATTGGTAACAAAACTACCAATGCAAATAAAAAATATAAAGAAAAAGAAAATAATGATAAAATGCTTAGTCAATTTCTAAGGGCTAACTCAATATCCACAAATTTGGTCCCCAGCAACGGCGCCAAAAATTTGATAGCTACTACCATGACCGCAAGCACACAGGTGTTATAATTTAGGAAAGATGTCATTCTCACGAAGACCAATTGTAATTTATTGAGTTTTATCCTTTAAAGCGCTAAGTAAGCAATTTCAATGAAGGTTTTGAATGACATTATAACCTAATTGGAGAATTCAATCAATTAAAAACATATAGGGATTTGTTTCGCCTTGTAAAGATATGGATCAATCCAATATATCATGTACCTGATCTATGATAGGGGATTGAAAGGGGTGCAATTGCGGTTTGAATTCAATCTTGTTTTGAAATAAGCTGAATTGCTGAAACTAACAAATTATCCCGTCAAATGTCCTTATTTGGCCTAAGTTATAGATTTTTGATTGCTAAAAGGTCCGCTTAACAAGCAAAGCTCTTTCAAGTATTGCTAAATCAAGTCCTATCTCATCAATCAAATAACAAGCTTCACTTTTCAGTCCTTTATTTAAGTATTTACAATTAGCGAATAAATTTGGCCAAAATCCAATCACAACAATTTCACACACATAAGATAGAATTCGACCAATCCCATTGAAGAATAAGTACAACCAAATAAAGATGAAAGATTCCAACATCAATACATGGCTAATAATCCCTAGATCGAGAAAACTACTCACGCATGTTTAAATCAACAAAACTAAATAGAGTTTTGAGAGAAGAAAACTTAGCACAATTGGAGATCCTTCAAGAGTTTTCCGACTTCACAAGGGCTCCAGAACAGCAAGCACTTCTCCAACACTCACACTCAAAAATACTAAAAATCTAAACTAAACTTAGAAAATATAGAAAAGGAATGGATAACTAGACAGAAAAGTTCTCTTTCTTTGTTATGCTCCTTTTTTCTGCTGTGAAATTGGCTTTATTTATAGAGAAATACGATCAACCTCAGCCACACGATGAAGGAAAAAGAGTAGGCTAACAGTTATGGCCTCACCAAAGACTGTGGCCTTCACCACGGACAGCCCGTGGAGGGCTTTATCGCAATGATCTTCTGTTCTTTATTCCTTCCGCGAGCATGGTGACTTGGGGATGTCTATAGGGAATCAAATTACACTCAATTATGGTCAACTTTGGGGTGAAATGGTCCAAAAACATGCAAAACACAGAAAAGAACCATGTCCAAACATAAAACCGAGAAAGGAGTATAACTTATAACATAAAGCTGATAATCCTTCCTAAAAAATGGCACAAAATGATGTGAAAATAGTGTGCACTTTAAGGACTTATCAACCCCTGTGTTGGAGTGAGCCAGATGAAGCATTGATTATTGGGCCCAAGTTAATTCAAGAGACCCCTGAGATGATAAGGAATGTTCAAGAGCATAGCAAAGTAGCCTAGAGCTGACAAAAGAATTATATTGATAAAAGCATGAGACCATTAGAATTTTAAGTAGGAGATAGAGCGTTCTTGAAGGGATCACCAACCAAGGGAGTGACAAGGTTCAATGCCAAGGATAAATTAAGCCCTAGATATATTTGGCCTTGTGAGATTATTGAGAAGTTAAACCCTGTGGCTTATAGATTGGATTTACCAGCAAAAGTTGAGCATGTGCACAATCCTTTCCACATTTCACAGCTCCGAAAGTATGTTATAGATCCAAACCACATTATTATGGTAGAGCTTATAGAGGTGGCTGAGATTTTAGTCTATGAGGAGGGTCTTGTACAAGTACTGGATTATAGAGCTAAATAATTTCGCAATAAAAGCATTCCTCTAACAAAAGTTCTGTGGGCTCACTAACTTATTCTAAAGCCACATAGTAGACAAAAGAAGACATAAGAAACAAGTACCCTTACCCGTTTAAGCTAAATTTAAGGTTTTTCAAATTTACAAGCTTTGAGGATGGAACTTATTTTAAGGGGGAAGACTATAAGGAACTGAACCTAATTCATACCAACCGCTCTGAATTATCTTAATTTAATTTAATTAAATTGGGCACTATATTTCAATTAAGCATTTTATGTATCTATGGAATTGTAGGGTGAATGGGTAGAGTAGCCTTGAGATAAAATTTCATTACGCTCTTTATTAATTCATTCAAAATCATGAAGGAACATTTAAATGACAAACGAGTAAAATTAGCCGTTTTAGCAAAATGGGAAGTCATGGAATATAAAGATATGTAGAAATTGTCCACTTGCATTATATAAATAATAATAATAAAGTAGGAAGTAAATAAATAAAATGCAATGAATAAATTAATTTAGATCGGGTCACGTTTACAAATTTTCAAATACATCCTAATAATCCCATTAATATCCCAAAACATTAGTCTCATGTTTTGGCCAAATATTTAGTATACTGAAGAGAAAAAGATATAAGAAAACAAACAAAATAAAAAAACTAGGAAAATCTGGACGAATACACTAAAATTTACAAATTAGAAAATAAAAGAAAAATAAAACAAAAAAATCTGATTAAAACTACGCAAAACCCCCTATTCGCTATATCCTGTGAAATCCCCCTTTGCCTAGTTTTCCATGTCTCAAGCCCGTCTCTTGCACTTGCTGCTACTATTGCGCCACTACCTCGACGCCGCCTGCCACCGCTTGACGCCATGCTGTCGGGCAGACTGTCGCGCTGACCATTGTTGCCACCTGTCTGTGTTGTTCAAGTAGGTTGAGAAGGTGATAATCCTAACCCCTTGTATTCATCTTTATTGTTTTTATTGGTGGATTTTTTGACTAAAAGTTTTTTTAGACTAAATGAATGTTAATTTATGGTTTTCTGGATTTTAGATGATGGGATTGAATTGGTGTCTTTTGGGAGCTTACAGATGGTGATTATGGGTTAGGGTATAAAGGTTGAATGGGAGTTCAAGGTTCATTTCATTGATTTAATGGAACTTAACTAAATTTTAATAGTATTTGAATGGCATTAATATGATATATACATGTGTGTGTGTGTGTGTGTGTGTGTATGATATCGTGTGACTAGCCATAAACATGGATGTAAGCTTGAGGTCGGTAGAGACGGAGTAAGGGAGGGAAGTACGTTAACTTTGGGAATTTGAAATTCGTTGGACAAATATGAATTTGTGAGTTACTTTAAGGTAAGGAAATGGTGGTTAGTAGAATTTTAATTGATAATGATGGTTGTAGTGTAAGGCAGCTTGAGGGGAGGGAAAGGGTGAAAGAAAATGTTTTCTTTTGAAATATTCAAAGCGAATCTTCTTAATGCAAATTTTGACATTTATTTGGGATTTAGATGAGTTAAATACGCAACTTAAGTATTAACTATATGGTAATTAAAGTGGTTATAAGCTTAATTCTTATTTGTTTTTATCCAGTAATGAGGTTAATTGATTTTGGATTAGCTAATGACCATTTGCATATTTTAGGACTTGCAAGGAAAGATGGAATGAATGCCTTTCGGTTTAGATCTGAAACCAAGTATTTGACACTGCACTTAAGGCTAATAATGCAACTAATTAACCTAATCTATAACCGTGGCTACTCGTAATATTACTTTAAAAAAGATAATAAACAAAATAATACTAACCCTAATAAGAACAATAATAATGATAATACTAGTAATAATAATAATAATGATAACAATCATAATGGTCACACTAACCCTAATAATAACAAGAATAGCATTGATAATGCCGATAAGCAAGATAACGATAGCAACCATGAACACAATAACAATAATGGCAATAGCATCGATCCTAATAAAATATGAAATGAAATATATCGTGTAACAACCACAATGTCAATGACACAAATGGTAAGGGTAATAACAATATTAAAAGAAAGAGTAGAACTAAAGAGAAATGAAATCCACTGATGTTTAAGTAAATGATGATAGGTATAATAATGGTTAAAAGAAAAGCTAAAGGAATTTTGAATTACTTATTAAGTTGGAAAATTTAATAAAATTATCTAAACTACTACTAACTGTAAAATTATACAATTGCAGCAGAAGTAAGGTCACTCCTCTCGTGTCAAGTCGTAATGAACATTTTCCATTAAAAAGGTGAGAGATTTCAAAACGATGTACATTCATTGCTTATGCTCTTCGAAGACTCATATGCTTCTTAAATCATACAAAGTTCATGTAATATTCATAACAACAACAACAACAACAACTCCTAGTGTGGGTCTTGCTTTCGCGTGGTCTAGGGAGACCTAGATGTAGGTAGCCTTACTCTTACGCACATGACCATGAGTAGAAAGACAGTTTCTAATGGAGCCACATAAAAAATTTTAAGAAGATAATTAGATGTTGGAAATCAGTTGATAAATACTTTAGCAAACACAAGACCTAAATACTTAAAATAACATTCATGTACTGAAGATAATTAGGTCATTTTCACTTTTTTCCTATTTCACATTCTTCATATTTTTGTATGATAATAGTGCTCACACCTTGTCAAAGTTGCTATAATCCTACTTCTGATTGTTAAGTACAACACTTACCTCTCATGTGTTATTTTTATGTTATTTTTATTATTATTAAGTATATTTACTGCCATTTGGTTTAGTATTGTATATCTACATTCTCCTTTATCTATCAAAAGTCCTAACTTCTATGTTTTCTTAAAATCTTTCTATATGGGTCTCTTAGAATCGCCCTATCTGCAGGCAGATATGTCTGTACAGCTAGGGCTACCTACAGTTGGATCTCGTTAGACCCCATAAAAGTGAGACCCATAGTAAGAGATATTTTTTATATTTTCATACACTAATTTTAGGAAATTTGTTTCCTCTTGTCAAGAGCTCTTTATGGGTGAAATTTGATCCCGTATTGAATGAGAAAACTAGAACTAATGGTCGGTCGTTATTGGGCAAGGTTCTTTGATTTGTTGTAGCACCTTTCATTCTCTTACCCCCATTTTAGGACACTTATTTCCTCTTAGGGGATCTCTTTATGGGTGTCATTGAAAGCCTAGATATAAAAACAATCACAATCAAAGTTGTTTACTTGGATAGGTTCTCGAATTCTAACGACACATTTCATGTTCTTTTACTCATTTTAGGGAATTTGTTTCCACTTCATAGGAGGTCTTCGTGAGGGAATTTAGAGCCTTAAAAAAAAAGACACTCATTATAGGGAATGGGTTTCCTCTTAGTGGAAGGTCCTTGGAAGTGAACTTTTAGCCCTAATTGAAAATGTATCTACAATAAAAGCTAGTTCTTAACTTTTGCAAGGTTCTTCATTAGTAGCAACACCATGTGTTTTGGCACACTTATTTTAGGAATTGTTTTCCCTTGGTGAGAGCTTTTTCTTAGTGAAATTAGAGCCCAAATTTAAAGACTTTTAGAGTCAAAGAAAGTTTTTTGGTTTAGATAGGTTCTTGATTTGCAGTAACACAATCCATTTTATCACACTCATTCCAAGGAATTTGTTTCACCTTGGGGTGAGCTCTTTATGTGTGAATTTAGAGCCTAGAATGAAAATACAATTATAGTTAAAGTTAGGTCCAAAGTTTTTTAGGTTTATGATTTGCAGTCATACTCACTTGTTGTTCTCTTGCACTTATTTTAGGGCATTTGTTTTCCATAGGTCGGAGCTCTTAGATAGTGAAATTGGAACAAAAAATGAAAAGACAACTACAGATAAAGTTAGTTCTTGAGTTTGGTTAGGTTACTGATTTCTAGACACACATTTTGTTCTCTTGCGCTACTTTTAAGACATCTGCTTCATCTACATAGGAGCTCTATACAGGTGAATTTGGATCCTCAAATGAATTGATGTTATTTCCTATGTTTGGCTGGGTTGTTACTTTATAGTCTATCTTGCACTCATTTTATGGAATTTTTTCCTCCTTGTAGGCCCTCTTTATAGGTGACGCTGGATCCCCATATGAAGAGCTAACTAAAGTTAAACATAGTTCTTTATTGTTGCAAGGTTCTTATCTTATGGACGTACCTTTCATTCTCTTGCACTCATTCTAGGACATTTGTTAGAGTTAAAGTTATCTCTTAGGTTTTGCAATCTTTATGATTTCTATCCACACCTTTCCTTCCCCTGCACTCATTTTAAGAAATTTCCTCTTCGTAGGAGTTCTTTGTGGGTCACATTGGGGCCCTAAATGAAAATGTAGCAAGAAGTAAAACTAATTGTTATGTTTAGATGGGTTCTTAATTGATAGTGACACATTTTGCCCTCTGTCCCTTATTTTATGGCATTTGTCTAGGTGGGAGTTCTTCACGAGGTAATTCAAAGGCAGAAATGAAAAGATAACTAGATTTAAATTTAGTTCCTATGTTTGGCTAAGTTCTTCATTGGAAGCCAATGCTTTTGTTCTTTTGCACTTGTTTTAGGGAGTTTGTCTTCCTTTGGTGGGAGGTCTTTGCGAGTGAATGGTGGAGCCCTAAATCAGAAGCTAACTAAAGTTAAAATAAGTTCATATATTTTACATGGTTCTTGATTTGTGGCCACACCTTTCATTCTCTTGCACTATTTTTGGGGATATTATTTCCTCTTGGTGGGAGCTCTTTGTAGCTGAAATTGGATCCCCAAATGAAGGGATAATTAGAGTTAAATTTAGTTCTTTATTGTGGGAAGGTCCTTGACTTTTATCTAGACCTTTTCTTCTCTGGCACACATTTTAGGTCATTTGCACTTATTTTAGGGCATTTATTCATCTTAATGGAAGATCTTTTTTAGGAAAATTAGTTCCTAAGTTTAGGTAGGTTTTGATTTACATTTTCAGCTTTCACACTCTTGCACTTATTTTTGGAAATGTATTTCCTCTTCATGAGAGCCCTTCAGGGGTGCAATTTGAGCCCTAAATCAAATGGTAATTGGAGTTAAAGTTATTCCTTAAGTTTTACAAGGTTGCTGATTTGTAGCCATACCTTTCATTCACTCACACTACTTTTATCACATTTGTTTTTTCTAGTTGGAAGCTCTTTATGGGTCAAAATTGGAACCTAACACGAAAGGACAACTAGAATTAAAGTTATGTGTTCAGTTTGTCTAAGATTATATTTGTAGCCACCCCTTTTTGTCATCATGCACTTAATGTAGGGAATTCATTCTAGTTGGTGCGAGCTCTTTATGGTTTAAAGTGGCACCTCAACTGGAAAGGCAGCCGGTGTTAATACTAGTTCTTAAGTTTGGGTTGGTTTATGAATTCTAACCACACCATTTGTTTTTTTCCTCTCATTTTAGGGCATTTGTTTTGTCTTGATGAGAGGTTTTTGTTGGTGAAATCAAAACACAAGTGAAAAGATGACTCAAGTTAACTTTAGCTCCTTAGTTAGGCAAGGTTCTTGATTTGTTCTAACTTGGCAGAAGCTATTTATAGGTGAAATTAGAGCCCTAAATGAATAGGTGACCATAGATAAAGTCACTTCTTAAGTTCGGCTAGGTTTTTAATCATAGGCTACACCATTCCTTCTCATCCTGTTATTTTAAGGATTTGTATCTTCTTGGTTGGAGCTCTATGTGGGTAAAATTGGAGCCCTAAAATCAAAATTCAACTACAGTTAAACTTAGTTCTTGGGGGGTTGATGTATGTGTGCGTGGAAAGTGATCCAAATCAAACTCAAACTCAAAACAAACTAAAGTGAAAAGAGAAATGAAAGATGGATGAGATGGAAGAAGATCTTCACCACACAAGAAAAGGATAGAACAAGATCTTGTAATTGAGATAATCCTTCACGGAGCCACTCAATGACTTGATCTTGGGCTAATTCTCTTGTCTTAACCGAGGAATCACTCCAATGGAGAAGATAGAGAACCTAGAACACCACTTGAATTTGCCACAATTCAAGATATAGAACTAGGAATTTTAGATGCACTTTTGAGAAACACACTCAAAGTACTTGTATTGCTTTTGGAAATCTCATACAATCTGAATGACAAGCATCACACGCCCCTCCTCTTTTATAAGCTCAGCAAAAGACAACCAAAAGACTCAACAACTCCTAACAATTAAAACTAGCCAATAAAAAGACTAAGTAAAATGAAAAGACTCATCATAAAAGGAGTGGGGGAGGTTACACGTGATATTCTAGGATTTCTATCAGCTGATTATCTCCATCTAGAAGCCTCCAAAACGTGCACAATATCAGCCACACAAACACATGTAACCGAAGACCCTTCACTTTCTCAGAATTAATCCTTGCAGCTGCCTCAACTTCAATAGAGTATATCTTCCAGAATACTCGGCCAAAACATGCGTTCTTGGGCTTGTGAGAAAGCCCTGCAAGTCTATTTGCTAGAATGGGCTCATTTGCTCAATTTGGATAAGCGGTTTAAAAGTTAGGGACCAAACAATGCACCTATCTCAGACTAAACTGGATCAGAATAATGTACCTTTGAGTGATATTTTGCCCAATCAAATGACGTCCAAATTACACAAATTTAGGCTTATTTTAAAGCTGAAATCTTAAGCTTCCAAAGCATATGGGCCCTCAAGGTGTGGGTCTACTTGAGCTTGTCCAAAAGTTGCCACAGAAATTACCTTCCGCAGGGACGAATCGGGCACTAATTCTTCCGGAAGGAATAAAACTTTTCTACAGAGTTTTGCCACATCTTTGAATTCTTGAAGCTTGATTGGGTCTTCCTTGGGCTGGGCTTGATGGTCTTTGGGTCGTTCATGATGGTCCCCATCATTCCCCCCGGGTGAGTGAAAGTTTGCCCTCAAACTAGGAAGGGGCTCATCAGTAAAATAGGGGCTAAGGTCGGAGACATTGAATGTAGTTGAAACTCCATAATCTCTGGGAAGATCAACCTTGTAAGCATTAGGCCCAACCTTCTCAAGGATCTCAAAGGGCCCATCGGATCGAGGCATCAACTTAGATTTTCTTTTAGAAGGAAAACGTTCCTTTCGCAGGTGAATCCAAACCAAGTCTCCAGGCTGAAAATGTACCTCTTTCCGGTGCTTGTTGGCGCTTTGCATGGCTCTCTCATTAGCCTTGGCTATGTTGTCACGAACGCAAGCATGAAGTTCTTGAATTTCCTTGGCTCGTTTCTCGGCTTCCCAACTAAGTTTTGTAGGAGTGGGAATAGGAATAAGATCCAACGGACTCCTGGGATTATAGCCATAGACAACTTGAAAAGGAGAGAGTTGGGTGGACTTGCTAGGCACTCGATTGAATGCAAACTCGGCATGGGGCAACAACTCATCCCAATTCTTCAAATGCTTCTTCACAAGGACTCGTAGTAAAGTACCCAAAGTCCTATTAGTGACTTCAGTTTGTCCATCGGTCTGGGGATGACATGTTGTGCTAAACTTGAGTTGAGTACCCAATTTACACCACAAAGTGAGCCAAAAGTGACTGAGGAACTTAGGGTCACGATCGGATACCATACTCTTAGGAATGCCATGTAGTCTCACAATTTCCTTGAAGTACAAGTTAGCCACTTGAGTAGCATCATTCGTAGTGTGGCAAGGGATGAAATGCGCCATCTTGGAAAATCGGTCCGCAACTACTATAATGGAATCCTTGTTCCTTTGGGTTCTAGGCAAACCCGTAATGAAGTCCAAACTAATATCTTCCCAAGGGGCTTGAGGAATAGGAAGAGGGGAGTACAAGCCTTGGGGCAACGCATGGCTCTTAGCCATTTGACAAGTAGAACATCTTTTGATGAAATGCTCTACATCTCTTGACAGCTTTGGCCAATAGTAGTGTTCCTTCAACATTGCTCTTGTCTTCTCTACACCGAAATGGCCGGCTAGGGCTCCTCCATGTAGCTCTTGGATAAGGAGCTCTCTAAATCCGCATTGAGGAATGCAAAGGTGTGAGCCTTTAAATAGGAACCCATCTTCTAAGTGAAACAACCCATGGGGGTGCTTAGAACACTTCTCAAAAATATCCTTGAAATCATCATCTTTGGAGTACAAGTTTTCACAATGTCAAAACCAAGTACTTTAGTACTCAAAGTGGCGAGTAACAAGTACCTACGAGAGAGTGCATCGGCTCCTTTGTTGAGAGTCCCCGCCTTATGTTGGATGGTGAAATGGAAGGACTGAAGATACTCTACCCATTTAGCATGTCTAGGGCTGAGTTTGTGTTGTCCTTGAATGTACTTGAGAGCCTCATGATCAGAATGGAGAATGAATTCTCCTCCAACAAGATAATGACGCCAATGCTCCAATGCTCTAATGATAGCATAAAACTCCTTGTCATAGGTGGAGTACTTCTTCTTGGCATCGTTGAGCTTCTCACTAAAGAAGGCAATGGGTCTCTTCTCTTGAGATAGGACAACTCCAATTCCTACCCCTGATGCATCACATTCAACTTCAAAAACTTTGGCAAAATCGGGCAAAGCTAGGACGGGAGCACTAGTGAGTTTCTTCTTGATCTCTTCAAAGGCTTGTTGTGCTTGCTCGTTCCAAGAAAATTCTTTGCCTTTAATTACCTCGGTCGTAGGAGCCACAATGGTGCTGAAATTTCGAATGAATCTCCGGTAAAATGATGCTAGGCGATGGAAACTCCTTACTTGAGTGATAGATGTAGGAGTAGGCCATTCTTGGATAGCCTTGATCTTGCTATCATCAACTTAAAGACCTTGGGCGGACACAATGAAACCCAAGAATACCACTTGAGGGGTGAAGAAATAACATTTCTCCATATTGCCATAGAGTTGCTCTTGAGAAAGGATCTCCAAAACTTGTTGCAAGTGTTGGGCATGCTCTTCTTCGGTCTTGCTATAGACCAAAATATCATCAAAGTAGACAACAACACAAATGCCAATGAGGCGCTTTAGCACTTGGTTCATAAGCCTCATGAAAGTGCTAGGGGCATTAGTAAGCCCAAATGGCATCACAAGCCACTCATACAAACCTCCTTTAGTCTTAAAGGCAGTTTTCCATTCATCACCTTCAAAGATCCGGATTTGATAGTAGCCACTTCGTAAATCAATCTTGGAAAAGATAGCGGCTCCATGGAGTTCATCAAGTAGATCTTCCAATCTTGGAATAGGATACCGGTACTTGATAGTGATTTTGTTAATAGCCCGGCTATCCACACACATGCGCATGCTACCGTCCTTTTTAGGAACAAGGAGGGCGGGCACGGCACATGGACTCAAACTCTCCCGAATTAAACCCTTGGACAAGAGGTCATCTACTTGTCTTTGGATTTCTTGAGTTTCACTAGGAGACATCCGGTAGGCCGGCTTGTTGGGAAGAACGGAACCGGGAATGAGGTCTATCTTGGGTTGGATGGATCTAGGAGGGGGAAGGCCATGTGGGATCTCTTGTGGAAAGACATGATGGTAGGTTTGAAGGAGAAGGGTGAGTAGTGGATGTGTGGGAGATGGTGGCTTAGGTTCCTCTTGTAGAAGAATCAAGTCTTTGAAAGACTCAAATTCATGATGCTCGGATTTGAGGAGAATGGTGAGAAAGACATCCAAGTAAGGATTGTCTTTGGGTCTAGTGGTGGAGGGAATTTTGAGAGGAGTAAGGGTAATCTTTTTGTGGTCTTTTTGGAAAGAATAAGTGTTCATCCGGCCATCATGGATGACACTTCTATCAAATAGCCACGGTCTACCCAACAAAATATGACAAGCATCCATAGGGACAATGTCACACCATATCTCATCCTTATAATTTTTCCCAATTGAAAAAGAAACAAGACATCGGTGAGTGATTTGCAAACCCTTGCCTTGGTTCAACCATTGAATGGTGTAGGGATTGGGGCAAGGAGAGACTTGCAGCTTGAGCTTATCAACCATAATCTTGGAAGCAACATTGGCACAACTTCCACCATCAATAATGAGGGAGCATACCTTGTTTCCCACGGTACACCTTGTGTGGAATATAGCTTCTCTTTGCTCCATGTCTTCTTGAGTGGCAAATCCACTCAATGCCCGGTGGATGACTAGCAATTCTCCTTCATCGGGGCCTTCTTCAACTTCTTCCAAGCTTCCTTCTTCAAAATGTTCTCCTTCTTCTTCTTCATATGCATGTTCTTCACATGCTTCTGGATATTCTGCTAAGGAAACAATCCTTTTGTTTGGACACTCTGAGGCATAGTGTCCCATTCCTCGGCAACGAAAACATCGAACCTTGTCCTTGGATTTGGGCTCTTGTGTGGAGGGCTTAGGAGGGGTTGGAGTGGTGTTTTTGGCTTGTGGAGGGTTTTGAGGTCTAGGAGGGTAGTAGGGAGGTCTTTGTGTGGAGTGGGGACGAGAAAGAGGTTTGGACAAGATGCTCTTTCCCTTAGATTTCTTTTGTTGCTCTACCTTATAGGCTAGAGAACTCAAGTCATCTAGGGATGAATAGGGTTGCAACTCAATTACATGAGCAATGGACTCATCAAGACCGATCAAGTATCTTACCAAGGTTTGTGAGTCATCTTCTTTCAAATCACATTTGAGTAGGAGTTGTTCAAACTCCCGAGCGTATTCTTCCACACTCTTGGATCCTTGCTTGAGTCGATGGAGCTTGAGATAATTGTCTTGCACATAGTGAGAGGGAAGAAACTTGGCCTTAAGCTTTTCTTTCATTTTGGCCCAAGTTCTGATTTTTCCCTTTCCATTCCTTGCTCTTTTAGCTCCAAGATTAGCCCACCAAATTGAAGCATATTTTCTGAGTTTAAGGGCTACAAGTTTTACCTTCTTGTCCTCCGGGATGTCCTCGTACTCAAAGATTCGCTCAATGGTATGCAACCAATCGAGGAACAAATCCGGGTCAAGTTGACCTTCAAATTCGGGGATGTCAATTCGGACACCACCAATATTGCCTCCTTGCTTTCGTCTCCATGGGGCTTCCTCATCACTTGAATTGGCACGGGAGTGAAGGACTTCCTCTTCAGATTCGACCACCGGTTCATGAGGGTGAGAGGGTCTATGAACCCACCTTCTTTTCTCCTCTAAGAGTTGGCCAAGTTGTGTTCGGAGATATGTAACCTGGGCTTCCAACTCCTCTACTCTTGCTTGATCGCTTCTTATAGACTTAGTAGACATGTTGAAGTGCTTTGGGGGAAGAAAATGCTGCTGGGGAAGGTGGCACGGACGTGCAGTGAGGCACGAGGTGGCCGTGCTTTGCTTCGACTTGTGAAATGCAGATTTTGAAGGAGGCACGGTTGTGCTCCTTGGCACGAGCGACCGTGCGTAGGTTCGGGTTTGTGGGTGAAGCTGTTACAGGGGTGTTTTTATATTTTGACTTTTGGGATGTATTTAGGTGTGATGTGGGTCTCTTAAAAACCTTGGCTCTGACACCAATTGGTGTATGTGTGCGTGGAAAGTGATCCAAATCAAACTCAAACTCAAAACAAACCAAAGTAAAAAGAGAAATGAAGGGTGGATGAGATGGAAGAAGATCTTCACCACACAAGAAAAGGATAGAACAAGATCTTGTAATTGAGATAATCCTTCACAGAGCCACCCAATGACTTGACCTTGGGCTAAGTCTCTTGTCTTAACTGAGGAATCACTCCAATGGAGAAGATAGAGAACCTAGAATACCACTTGAATTTGCCACAATTCAAGATATAGAACTAGGAATTTTAGATGCACTTTTGAGAAACACACTCAAAGTACTTGTATTGCTTTTGGAAATTTCATACAATTTAAATGACAAGCATCACATGCCCCTCCTCTTTTATAAGCTCAGCAAAAGACAACTAAAAAACTCAATAACTCCTAACAATTAAAACTAGCCAATAAAAAGACTAAGTAAAATGAAAAGACTCATCATAAAAGGGGTGGGGGAGGTTACAAGGAATATTCTAGGATTTCTATCAGCTGATTATCTCCATCTAGAAGCCTCCAAGACGTGCACAATATCAACCACACAAACACATGTAACCGAAGACTCTTCACTTTCCCAGAATTAATCCTTGTAGCTGCCTCAACTTCAATAGAGTATATCTTCCAGAATACTCGGCCAAAACACGCGTTCTTGGGCTTGCTAGAAAGCCCTGGAAGTCTATTTTCCAGAATGGGCTCATTTGCTCAATTTGGATAAGCGGTTTAAACGTTATGGCCCAAACAATGCACCTATCTTAGACTGGACTGGATCAGAATAATGTACCTTTGAGTGATATTTTGCCCAATCAAATGACGTCCAAATTAAACAAACTTGGGCTTATTTTAAAGCTGAAATCTTAAGCTTCCAAAGCATATGGGCCCTCAAGTTGTGGGTCTACTTGAGCTTGTCCAAAAGTTGCCACAGAAATTACCTTCCGCAGGGACGAATCGGGCACTAATTCTTCCGGAAGGAATAAAACTTTTCTACAGAGTTTTGCCACGTCTTTGACTTCTTGAAGCTTGATTGGGTCTTCCTTGGGCTGGGCTTGATGGTCTTTAGGCCGTTCATGATGGTCTCCGTCAGGGGTGAAATTAATGCCCGGGATGAAAAGATGGACTAGAGTTAAAGTTAATTTTTAAGTTCCGATAAGGCTCTCAAGTTATAGCCTCACCTTTCGTTCTCTTACAGTAATTTTAGGTGACTAATTTTCCCTTTCATGGGCTTTTGTTTGTAAAATTATAGCTCCAAATTTATAGGCAACTAGAGTTAAAGTTACTTTCTAATTTTCATAGGTTCTTAATTTATGGCCACACCTTTTGCTCTCTTGCAATCATTTTAAGGAAATTGTTTTCTCTTTGTGGGAGCTCTTTATTGTTGAAATTGGATCCCTAAATAAAATGACAACTAGAGTTAAAGTTACTTTCTAAGCTCTTTGTAGGTCAAATTGAAGCCTCAAATGAAAAAGTAACCAAAGATAAGGTTAGTCCTGAAGTTTAGCAATGTTCTTTATGGGTAACCACACCTTTCACTCCCTTACACTCATTTTAGGGAATTTGTTTCTGCATAGTTGGAGGTCTTTATAGGTGTCATTTAGCCCGAAATGAAAAGGCAACTCGAGTGAAAGCTAGATCTTATGTTTAGCTAGATTTACAATTTGTAGCCTCCCCTTTCATTCTATTGCACTTAAAGCATTCCTAACCAGAGTTCCCGTTTTTGGAACTCTGGCCTGCCACGTCAGTAAAAGTTCCATAATTTTGGAACTTGCATTCCATCACTTCTTCAACATATGGAACTCCAATTTTAATCATCCAATAAAAATATTTGTTATGGACCCACCTTATAATACACTATCTATTTTTTAATCATTTGAAAATTATTTACTTACTCAAAAAAAGAAAAAACAACAAATATATTAAAATAATCAAAAAGTTACAACACGGGGAGACACACAGGCGTTCTCCCCCGCGTGTAGCTTTTCTCTCTCTCCTCTCATTTTGTGACATGTGGCATTTGTGGGCCTGCGTTCCTTTTTCCCCTCTGCGCTGCTAATGCTCTTATTTAAGGGAATTCGTTCCTTTGGTAATAGCTCTTTATGGGTAAAATTGGAGTCTCAAATTAAAGGACAGCTAGAGTTGAAGTTAGTTCTTAAGTTTGGCGAGGTTCTTGATTTATAGCCACAACTATCGTTCTCTTACATTCGTTTCATGACATTTATTTCCTCTTCGACAACAAGAGTTATTATTAGTTCTTAAGTTTGACTAGGCTCTAGATTTCTAGCGACTTGTCTAGTTCCCATGCACTCATTTTAAGGAATGTACTTATTGATTACTGGAGCGCATTAGGGATGAAATTGGAGCCAAAATGAAAAGACAACCAGAATTAAAGTTTAGTCTTTTGTTTTGCCAGGTCCTCGATTTGTAACGACACCTTTCGTTATCTTGCACTTGTTGTAGGGCGTTTATTCCCCCTTGGTGGCAGTGGGTGCCATTGGAGAACAAAATTAAAAGACAACTAGGGCGATTGCACCCGCCAGGTTCTTGATGTGTACCCACATATTCCTTCTCTTGCACTCATTCGAGGCTATTTGTTTTCCCTTGGTGAGAACTCTTTGCGGATGAAATTGAGGTAAAAAATTCAAACACAATTATAGTTTTAAAGTTAGTTCTTAAGTTTAGCTAGCTTCTTGATTTGCAGTGACATCATTTATTCTATGGCGCTCATTTTAGGGAATTAGTTTCCACTTGGATGGAACTATTTGCAGGTGAAATTGGAGCTTGAAATCAAAAGTCTGCAAGAGTTAAAGTTAGCTCGTAAGTTTGTTAAGATGCTTAACCTGAAGCAAGACCTTTTGTTCTATTACACTCACATTGTGTTTCTCATGATGGGAAGTCTTTATCGGCAAAATTTGAACACCAAATGAAAAGAAAACTATAGTTAAAGTTACTTCTTAAGTTTGGTAAGGTTATTAATTTTTACCTACACCTTTCATTCTCTTGTGTTCCTTTTAGGGATTTTATTTCCTTGTGGTAGGAGGTCTATGGTGGTGAATCTGAACACTAGTTAAAAAGACAATTACAGTGAAAGTCATGTTAGTTTTTAGTACTAGTTTTGTTCAAAGTTTTTCTTTACCTTAGATGCTTTATTTTGGGTGTAAGAGTAGCTATATGAAACTAGGAAGCCTATTTTATGACCACCTAATTAATGTGAAACCAACTTAAGAGGAGAAAAGGCTGATGTTCAGGTATTGCTAGTTATGGAATTGCAATAGGTCACGTCAATTCATGCAGCTAATTTCCAGTATTCACAAAGGCTTTTGTTGTGATTCAACTTGGAGAACATAGTAAGAATCCCAAAGTTTTATATGGATTTTAAATCATGCATATCAATAAAGTGAGCAAAAATATACAAACTTTGAAGTTAGAGGTTCTTTAGCTTAGCTTAGCAGCTCGTCATTATAGTAGGTTAAATTCTAAAGGGTTAAAACACAAGTTTGGTTGAAGTGGGAAAATGACCACATGCCTCAGTTAAACTGAGATGTCCTCTTTCTAATAAATCAATTCCATTTGAATTGGACATCATTTGACTATTTAAAAGTAAACTAAAATTCAGAAGGTCAAACTGCAGTTTTAATGCTACATGCTGACCTTGCATTTACGTTGACTTTAAGGCACAAAATGTGGCATAACATTTATCAAAACCATTCATAAAGTTCGATAGTAAGAACCCCCGTGGGCTGCTTTTATCCGGCCATGAACTGAAGCAAATGTTTATTACCTGATTTTAGCTCCTTTTAAACTGGCAATTTTGAACTTGCTGTTTTAGGCTAAGACATAGTTGAGCTAAGTTAGTCCATTTATAAATAAATTTTAGGAAGTTTGACATCTTATCTAAAGTGAGCTTGACACCTATTTTATTCACTTGCTCAAAGAAGGTGTCAAGTTATAGTTATATCTTGTAGTTTTGATTTTCAATTTTTGGTTGTGTTTAGATAGTGCAAGCTATTATATTTTGATGGAAGGAAGATTAAAGGAATTCTAAATATCCTCTCATGTTCAACTTACAGAATCAAATGATTGAGTGTTAAATGAGAATGTGAGCAAAGCTCCTTTCACCCCTTAAACTTCTTTACTTGCTTTTTACTTCTCTTGGCCACGAAGAATGATGTTCAAGTGAGTCTTAATCAACTCCTTAGTGTTTTGACTGTATCTTTCGAAAAGATTGGTAATAAACCCAGATAAAATTGGTGGTATAGCTAATACAAGTCATAATCCAGCTTATCTAACCAAATTAATCCTAAGTAGGTGGTCTTTCTAATCTTAGTTTGGGTTGGTTTACTCCTGGCTTCGCGTTCTCCAATTGTGGATCCATTTGATGAGTACAGTTCATAACTTCCTTATTCGCTTTTCTCAAACTACTTCAAGTTATCATTTGTTGTTTTGCTTTAAAATCATATCTGCAGGTTCTTTCTTCTCATTCAAGTGGCTAGCCATTTTCCCTTTGATGTTATCTCATCAACTCATTGCTTAGGACCTTCAGAATATACATCATTTATATTGGTGAAGATGAACCCTCAAAAAAAAACACAACTAGAGTGAAATTAGAGCATTTCTTTCTTCTTGGTAGGAGCTTTTTGTGGGTGAAATTGGTGTCTCAAATGAAAAGGAAACTAGGTTTAAGGTGAGTTCTTAAGTTAAGATAGGTTGCTCACTTTATAGCCATGCTTTTGTTTCTCTTTCACTCATGCTAGGGCATTTGTTTTATCTTAGGGGAAGTTTTTGTTGGCAAAATTAAAGCTTCAATTTGTAACCAAACTAGAGTTGAAGTTGGTTCTTAGTCTAGCTAAGCTCTTATTATATAGTCATAACTTTCATTCTCTTGCACTCATTTTAGAGATTTGTTTCCTCTTAGTGGGAGCTTTTTGTAGTTGAAATTTAAGCCCAAAATGAAAAGACGACAAGAGTTCAAGTTAGATCTCAAGTTTAGCTAGGTTCTTATTTATGACAACACCTTTCGTTCTCTTGCGCTCAATTTTGGGCTTTTATTTCCTCTTGGTAGGAGATCTTACAGGTGAAATTTGAGCCCTTTATGATAAGGCAACTAATGTTAAATCTTATTCTTAAGCCTAGCCATGTCCATGATTTGTAGCCATACATATCCTTTTCTTGAACTCATTTTTGGGCAATTGTTCCCTTATGATGGGAGCTCTTTCTTGATGAAAATTAAGTACCCAAATGCACCCCAAATAAAAACCAAAAAAAGATTTAAAAGTATGTTCTTAGGTTTAGCTTGATCCTTAATTTGTGGCCACACCATTCATTCTGTTGTACTCATTTTAGTTCATTTGTTTCCTCATGGTGGAAGCTTTTTAATGCTTAAATTGGTGCCGCAAATTACAAGACAACTAGTGTTAAAGTTAATTCTTAACTTTGGTGAGATTCCTGATTTTAGCTACACCTTTTGTTTTGTTGCACTGAATTTTGAGCATTGTTTTGGCTTGGCGGGAACTAGTTATGGATATAATTTTAGCCCCAAATGAAAAGACAACTACAGTTAAAGCTAGTCCTTAAGTTTTGTCACATTCTTGATTTGCAGCCATATCATTCATTCTTTTGCACTCACTTTATTCACATTGCCCCCACATGCTGGGAGATCCTTGTGAGTAAAATTAAAGCCCCATATGAAAAGGCAACAAGAGTTAAAGTTTGTACTTAACATTGGCTAGGTTCATATTTTTTGCTACACTTTTCATTATCTTACACCCATTTTGAGCCATTTGTTTCCTCTAGATGGTAGATTGTCATTGGTGAAATTAGAGCTCACAATAACAAGACAACCATAGTTCAATTTAGTCCTTATGCTTGAATAGGTTCTTTATTTGTGTCGGCATCTTTCGTTCTCTTGCACTTATTTTAGGGCATTTGTTTTTCCTCTTACATTATCGGGATAATTGGAGCCCGAAAAGGAAAAAAAAACAACTAGAGTCAATGTTAGTCCTGCAGTTTTGGCTATGCTCTTGGTTTTTAGCAGCATCTTTTCCTCTCATGCACACATTTACGACATTTATTTCCACTTGGCTGCAGTTCTTTGTGGGTGACATTAGAGCTCCAAGCGAAAACGCAAATAAAATTAAAATTTCTTCTTGAGTTTTGCAAGGTTTTTGATTTGAAACCACACCTTTTGTTCACTTGCACTCAATTTCGAGTATTTGTTTCCTCTTGGTGGGGTACTGTTTTGGATGGAATTAGAGTTCTAAACAAAATGGCAGCTATAGTTTAAGCTGGCCCTTATGTTTGGTTAGGCTCTCTATTTGTAGTTACATCTTTAATTCTCTTCACTCATTTTAGGGCATCTATTTCCTTTTAGTGGGAGAAGTTTGAGGGTGAAATTGGAGCCCTAAATGGAAAGACAACTAAAGTTAAAGTTAGGCCTTGAGTTTTGACTAGGTTCTTAATTTCTAGCCACACCTTTTGCTCTCTTGCACTCTTTTCATGACAATTATTTTCTCTTAGTGGGAGCTCTTTGTGGGTGACATTGGAGCCCCAAACGCAAAGACCACTAGAGTTAAAGTCAAATCATATGTTTAGCTGGGTTTTCAATTTTCAACCTCGCATTTCGTTTATTTGCACTCATTTGTTTCCTTTTGAGGGGATCTTTATGGGTGAAGTTGGGATCCCAAATGGGGAAAAAAACAATTGGGGCTAATGTCAGTCCCTATGTTTGGCTAGGTTCATCACATGTTGCCATAACTTTTGATATCTTGCATCTTGTATGACATTGAGCTCTTTGTTTGTAAAATTAGAGTCCCAAATAAAAAGAAAACAAATGCAAAAGTTTGTTATTATGTTTTGCTAGGTTCTTTATTTGTAGCCAAATGTTCTTTCTCGAACACTCATTTTAGGCCGTTCGTTCCTCTTGGTCGGAGCTCTTCTTAGGTGAAATTGGAGCCCAAAAGGAAAAGACTGCTACAGTTATGGTCACCTCTACATTTTGGTTAGGTTCTTAATTTGTAGTCAAACTTTTGTTCTCTAGGATGCAAATTGAGGCATTTACATACCCTTGGTGAGAGCTTATTTTTTGTGAAACTGGAGCACTAAATACAAAGACAATGATAGTTAAAGTTAGTTATTATGTTTAGCTAGCTTCCTTTTTTGTACCCATATCTTTCGCTCAGTTGCATTTGTTTTATACATTTATCTCTTCATGGGAGCCTTTTGTGGGTGAAATTAGAACCCCAAATGAAAAGATAACTAGAATTAAAAGTTAGTTATTAAGCTTCACTAGATTCGTCCTTCATAGCAAAGCTTTTTGTTGTCTGCCATGAAGTTCTAGGCATTTGGTTCCTCCTGGCAGGAGCTCTTTGTGGGTGAAATTGAAATATAAAATGAAAATATAATAGAGTTAAGGTTAGTTCTAAGTTCGGCTAGGTTCTTCTTTCATAGCAACACTGTTTATTCTCTTATAGTTATTTTATGGCATTCGTTCCGTCTTGTTAAGGGGCTCGTTGTGGGATAAGTTGGAGCACCAAATGAAAAGTCAACTAGAGCATATTGTTTTTGCCACCATTATTGTACTCTCGCACTTATTTCTTCGGATTTGTTTTCTCTTCGTGGGAGCTACTTTTTGGTGAAATTAGAGTCCAAAACAAAAGGAAAGCCAAAGTTTAAGTTAGTTCCAAAGTGTGGCTACATTGTTGATTTGTAGCCACACATTCTGTTCACTGGCATTCATCTTAGGAATTTTGTTTTCTATTGGTGCGAGATCTTTGTGTGTGACATCAAAATGCCAAAGGAAAAGACAACCATAGTTAAAGTCAGTTCTTATACTTGACTACTTTCTTTACTGGTAGCCATACCTTTTGTTCCAATGCACTAATTTTAGAGCATTTTCTTTCTCTTGGTGGGAGCTCTTTAATGGTGAAACTGGAGCTCTAAATAAACAAAGAACTAGGTCCAAAATTAATTCTTATGTTTGGCTTGGTTCTGGGTATGTAGCCACTCTGGTTGTTCTATTACACACATTTTAGGGCATTTGTTTTCACTTATTTGGAGCTCTTTGTGGGGGAAATGGTGCCACAAATAAAAAGATAGTTGGAGCTAAAGTTAGTTCTTAGGTTTAGCTAGGATTTTGATTCATAGGTTATCTTATATTTTTATTAGGATATTTGTTTCCTCTTGGTGGGAGCTATATATGGGTGAAATTAGAGCCCTAAATGAAATGATAGCTACAGTTAAAGTTGGTTCTTATGTTTGGCTGGGTTGTTAATTTGTTGTCATGCACACATTTTAGGGCATTTGTGTTTGCTTGGGGGGACCTAATTTTAGAAGAACTTTGGCACTTAAATGAAAAGACAACCAGAGTTAAAGTTAGTTTTTAGGTTTGGCTGGGTCCAATATTTATGGTCACACCTTCTGTTCTCTTGCACTAACTTTTAGGCATTTGTTTTTTTGGAGTGAGAGATGTATGTTGGAAACATTAAAGCCCCCAAATTGAAAAGGCAACCAGACTTCAACTTTATACTTAAGTTTGGCTAGTTTTATTAAATATAGCCACGCCTTTCTTTCTCTTTGCATCATTTTATCACATTTGTTGGCTCTTGGGGAGAGGCCCTTATGGGTGAAACTAAGCCCCAAAAGAAAAGACAATTAATGCGAAAGTTACTACCTAAGCATAGCTTGGTTCTTGATTTATGGCCACGCCTATTGTTACCTTGCATACATTTTCTGGAATTTATTTTCTCTTGTGGGGAGCTCTTTTTGGATGAAAGTGGATACCAAAACGAAATGATATGGACCACTCAAATTAACTTACTCCAGCATAACCCGTAGAAGTAATAGTCAAAGAAATTCTAAATCAAAGTCTATACCAAGTTGAACACCTAAGCTTAACTATCAAGCATGCATTCTGCCATCTGATATTTGTAGTCACACTTTCATTCCCATGCACTAATTCTAGGGCATTTGTTTTCTCTTGGTGGGATATGCCTATAGGAGAAAATGGAGCCGAAAACAAAAGACAACTATAGTTAGGGTTGGTTCTCAAGTTTAGCTAGTTTCTTCATTTGTAGCCACATAATTTGTTCTCTTACTCATGTTGGGGCATTTATTGCATGCTGTTTATTAGTGAAATTGGAGCCCTAAATGAAAAGACAACTAGAGGCAAAGTTACCTCTTAAATTTGACTAGTTTTTTTATTTCCAGCCACACCTTTTGTCTCTTGCATTCATTTTAGAACATTTGTTTTCTCTGAGTAGGAGCTCATTGTGGGCGCTCTTTAACCCCAAATGAAAATACATGTTGAGTTAAAGTTAGTACTTTGCCTAGTGAGGTCTTGATTTGTGGGCACACATTTTTTAAGGAATTTATTTTCTCACAGAGAGAGCTCCTCTTGGACGAAATTAGAGCTATAAATGAATCGAGAACCAGAGTTAATAATCAGTTTTTAAAATTTTCTAAGTTCAACATCTATAGTCATATCTTTCATTCTCTTGCACTAATTATAGGGCATTTGTTTTCTCTTGGTGGGAGCTCTTTGAGGGTAGAATTGGAACTCCAAAAGAAAAGACATCTAGAGTAAACGTTATGAAGGGGACAACTTTATGGATGACTTAATTCAGCCCACTCCAGCAATAGTCTTAACGTTCTTATTGGTGGTGTGTCTTATACATTTAGCTACTAAGGGCCCCTTTACTAAGTTGGTGATGTTCCTTATCCAACTCAAGATTGGCGTATCTTATTTATAGTTTGCTCAAGTTAAGGAAGCTTCTTGTCTGGTATTACTGAGCTGGCTTATTTGACTCCTTACCACTCAAATCTTATCTTTTGTCAAAGACTATACCTCAAGTTAATTTTTTAGTTTGGTTAGTTTCTTTGTTCATAGCCACACATCTCATTCTCTTGTAGTCATTTTATAGCATTTCTTTGCTCTTGGTGGGAGCTCTTCGTTGGTGAAATTGGAGCCCCCATTAAAAAAATGACTAGAGTTAAAGTTAATAATTTTATTTGACTAAGTTAATCATTTGTAGCCACACTGTTTGCTCCCTTGCACTAATTTTAGGGATTTGTTATCTTTCAGTGGATGCTCTTCATCAACGAAATTGGATTCCGAGGTGAATAGACAACTAATGTTGAACGTAGTTCTCATGTTTGGCTTGTTTCATTACTTGTAGCCGTACCTTTTGTACTCTTGCACTGATTTTAGTATATTATTTCCTCCTAGTGAGACCTCTTTGTAGGTAAAATTATAGTCCGAAATCAAAAGAGAACTAGAGCTAAATTTAGCTCTTATGTGTGGCTAGGTTCTTGGTTTGTATCTACACCTGTTGTTCTCTTGTACATGTTTTAAGACATTTGTTTTCCTTTAAAGGGGCTCTTTGCGAAAATAGAGGCCCATATGAAAAGATGAGTAGAGTCAAAGTTAGTTCTTAAGTTTGACAAGGTTTTGCATCTATAGTAAGATATTTTGCTCTCTTGCATTAATTATTGGGCATTTGTTTTCTCTTATTATGAGCTCTTTGTGGCTGAAATTGGAGCTCCAAAAGAAAAGACAACCAGTGTTAAAGCTATAATGGAGACAATTTCTTCAAGGACTCAACTTAGCCTACTAATTCAGTCCATACAAGCAATGGTTCAATAGATTCTAGGCCAAAGTCCATACCAACTGTAACGCCCCAAATGCACATAATTCACTATTTACATTCTCTTCAATAGTTTCACCAATTAAAAGTAATATTCTAAATGATCAGGGCGTTACCGCCATCCAAAAGGATAAGGTTTTGGTTGTAAATAATAAATTTTAGCAACGCTAATCAGTGATTTCTATCAAAAGGCATTCACACAATTATAACCCATCAAATCATATAGAAACAGTTCTAACGTCAAACCACTTAACTATTCCTGGGTTTACATCAAAATATAATAACTCTTGTAGAGTATACAGCTTTAACATCAAAATATTTCACAATACAGTGCTCAAAACGTTTCAGCACTAAAACACCACTATTTCATTTTGACTTTCTCACTCACTTGTCTTCTCCAGTCGGCCTGCCAGCCCGAGGGCAATTCACTGAGCATTTCCCCAAACCAAAACATCAAAATATTTCGAACTGTGAGCTGAAGCTCAGTACATACATTCCTATATTGTTAAACGTTCATGGAAAAAAACTGGTTGGGCCGCATTGCAATTCTTTTTAATTAAAAATAGCGAATGAGACAAATATAAAACTGCATTCCTAATTACTATC
This sequence comes from Carnegiea gigantea, assembly GCA_029747015.1. Taxonomy (NCBI): domain Eukaryota; kingdom Viridiplantae; phylum Streptophyta; class Magnoliopsida; order Caryophyllales; family Cactaceae; genus Carnegiea; species Carnegiea gigantea. Next base: position 76,024 of record JAKOGI010000861.1, on the reverse strand, counting down.
TGATAGTGATCCTCTGATAACTATAACGATCTGTGATAGGTGTACACCTGCCAAGTCGATCAGAGGACCTGGCCTGAAGCTGCACGGGTAATTGAAGGGAAACACCCTATAATAGATAGCTGATGGGGTCACTTATTATGTGATAAATCATGGATTAAATTGATTCATTGATGCACTTATCAAAATATTATAATTTTGATAAATATGTGCTAATTTCTAAAGATACAGGCAATGAACGTACTTGATACATTTAATGAAATTCACTGAAATGGGATTATGCATAAAAAATGAAGGAAATGATAGATTAGACCTTGATTCTGTACAAAAATATCATTATGGTAACATATAGTTAGCAAATATTTTTATTTTCACAGTTAATAATTTAGTAAAAGAAAAGTTAGAACATAACAAGGGCTTAGAAAGAATACTCGTAACTTAGTCCTCCAATCTCGGATTGAGACCCAAAACTCCAATATTGAAAGCTTAGGAAGTCCTAAAAAATGTTTATTTAGAACAACAAAACACGATTCCTAGTATAGGGTTCCCAAAATGGGACTAGAATACAAGTATGTCAGTTTTGGTCTAACCTGTACAGCTCTGGTAAAACGGCCATAACTTTTTCCACAAACCTCAAATTAAGACGATTCAAAAGGCAACTAAAAGCCAACACACTAAAATATCTACCCACCAAAAATAATAATTTTTCAATGGACCGATAATTACTAGTTTAATCACAAAACTTGCCCTATTTTCTGAAATTTTCCAGCCTTCACTGTAAAGGCTTTCTCCCTTCTTTTCACACCATTCCCCATCCAAAATCACACCTTAAAGTCATGTAACAAGGCTTTGGTCCTTCCCATCACTATACAAAACCATCACATAATTTCACTTCAAAATCATGTACATTAAAGATCATTTTTCAATCAAATATACATTAATAACATGCTTGCTATAAAAGGAAGGTTAAACCCTTACATAATCAATAAAACCCTAACTTTTGGCCAACTTCCACTTCATCCAAGATCACCAAGAACATCCTCATAACATTATTAGAGATTAAAACTACTAAATTAAATACAAGAATCCAAGAAAAACAAACTTCCCACTTAAAGCTTGCATGATTATGAATAACCTAACCCTAACATGCTCCTAACTCAACTCCACCATGATCAACATCAAAATAACTCTTATTTCTTATCAAAACATCATGATCAACAATCAAAAATATCAAAACTAAGATAAAAAACAAAACCAATAAGATAAAGATTAAGGTTACTCGCTTCAAGCTTGATAAAAGTATAGATGGCGGTGATGTTTAGTGGGTTTAATGATGGAGGATGGTGGCTAGTGGTACAAGAATGTTGGGGGGTTGCAGGCAATCGGGACTGGCCGAAAACTGGCCAGAAACCACCAAACAGCAGCTAGGGGAGGGGGCTAGCGTGCTAGAGAGAGAAAGGAGAGAGAAGATGGGTTTTGGGTTGGGTTGTATTTTTTTGACTAATCAAATCAACTTGGCTAAGTTTTGATCTTCTAAATGACTTTATAGCTAACCACGGTTAAGCTTAATCATGGTAATTAGTTAGGCTAAGAAAGCAAACATGTTGGGCTACAAATTGGGCCGAAGAAAGTTTCATTCGGGAATAAAACACTTTCTAACGATAACGTTTCTGCATACTCAAATTTAAATTTTTGTAATGTTACGGAAATCAAAATAAATTACTTAGATTAAACTTATTAGGGCCTACTATCAATTCGTCCAAAGTTTTCGTTAATAATTAAATAAATAAATAAAACCCAAATTGTCAAGTTAGGGCCCACATAAATTTTTCCTTATCGGGATGATTAAATGCGATAAATAAATTTGAGAAAATCATTAACATGAGGTAATTAAATAAATAAACATAATTTAAGGTTAGGCTATTACAGTCTTTCCCCCTTAAAGAGTTTCCTCCCTGAAACTTATGAACTTTACCATGTAATGTAAGATTACCTCAAATAATTGTGGGTATTTGGCTTTCATTTCCTCTTCAGTCCCCCAAGTAGCTTCTTGGGAGGTATGATTTGACCATAGCACTTTCACTAGAGATATCTGCTTGTTGCGCAACTACTTAATCCTACGATCTATTATTTGGATTGGTTACTCTTCATATACTAAACCCGTAGTGATTTTAATAGGTTCAGATGCAATGGTGTGATTTGGATCTGGGATATACTTTCTGAGCTGAGAGATGTGAAACATGTTATGTACGTGTTCAAGTTCTACTGGCAGATCCGGGCGATAAGCTTCGGGATTTAACGTTTCAATGATTTTATATGGTCTAATATATCTTGGACGCAGTTTCTCTCGTACTCCGAACCTCTTGATATCCTTAGTTGGCGAAACTTTCAGAAAAACTTTGTCACCTACTTGAAACTCCAAATGTCTCCTTTTCTTGTCCGCATAACTCTTTTGCTGACTCTGGGCAACCTTAATACCCTTCCGAATTTTTTTTATTGCTTCAATGGTTTCCTGGATCATTTTGGAACCTATGATCAATGCCTCGTCCAAATCACTCCAGCGCAGTGGCGTTCTACATTTTCTCTCGTATAAAGCTTTAAACAGGGCCATTTTGATGGTGGATTGGTAGCTATTATAAGAAAACTCCACCAACGGTAAATCATCTTTCCATTTCCCTTGGAATTTCAATACACAAGCTCTTAACATGTCCTCTAGAATTTATTTGACTCTTTCAGTTTGCCCATCTATCTCAGGGTGATAAGCACTGCTAAAGTTCAATTTGGTCCCGAAGGCCTTTTGAAGTGCTTGCCAAAAATGGGCTTGGAATCTTTGATCCCTATTAGATACTATGTCTAAGGGAATCCCGTGCAGGTGGACTATCTCCTTAACATACAGTTGGGCTAGTTTTTCAACTCCCCAAGTATCCTAATTGGCAGAAAATGGGCCAACTTGGTAAGTCGGTTAACTATGATCCAGATAGCATTTTTCTTCGAGGCAGAAAGGGGTAAACCCATAACAAAGTCCATTGAGATTGAATCCCACTTCCAAGTGGGAATTTTTAGGGGTCACAATTCACCCACAGGACGTTGGTGCTCCGTTTTAACCTTCTAGTAGGTTAGACACTTGTCTACATATTCTGCAACCTCCTTCCTCATATTATTCCACCAAAAGTATTGTCTTAGGTCTCGGTACATCTTGGTACCTCCGGGATGCACCGAGTAGTGAGTATTGTAAGCTTCCTCTGGGATCTGTTTCCTCAATTCCTCATTTCTGCGTACACATAAGCGATTCTGGAATCGCAGGGTCCCATCCTCATGTACTATAAACCCAAGAGACTTTCCTTTCTCTAAATTTGGCTTTATTCTTTGGAGTTCAGGATCACTCTTCTGGTTCACTCGAATATCCTCCATGATGGAAGGCTGTAAGGTAACTGCTGATAATTAAACATGTGCTTGCCCATGGGACACTAGTTGAATTCCTAAGTCCTCAAGCTCTCTCAAGAGACTCAACTGGGTAATCATCGCAGTGCTTGGGCTATGTTGCGCCTTCCTACTCAGGGCATCTACTACAATATCTGCTTTTCCTGGATGATATTGAATCTGCAAATCATAGTCTTTAAGCAACTCAAGCCAACGCCGTTGTCTCAAATTGAGCTCCGTCTGGTGAAGATATGTTTTAGATTTTGATGGTTAGTATAGATCTTGCATGGCATCCCATATAAGTAGTGTGTCCAAATTTTTAATGCAAAGACCACGACTGCTAACTCCAGGTCATAGGTGGGGTCTTTTTTCCCATAAAGGTTGAGCTGTCGAGAAGCATAACCTACTATCTTGGCTTTTTACATCAGTACACACCGCAAACCGTTCTTTGAAGCATCACTATAGATGGTATACTCCTTACCTTCCGCTGTTAGTGCTAGGATTAGGGCGGTGGTTAATCGCTGCCTTAACTCCTGAAAGGCTCTTTCACACTTCTCTGTCCACTCAAATTTATTCACTTTCCTCAGCAGATTGGTTAGGGGCGAAGCTATTTTCGAAAATTCCCTAATGAACCTTCGATAATAGCCCACTAAACCTAGAAAACTTCTAATCTATAAACACCACTATAAACTTCTCTAAGTAGGGTCTGAAGACTCTGTTCATAAGATCTATGAAAGCTGCGGGGGCATTGGTGAGGCCAAATGGCATCACTGTAAACTCATAATGACCGTACATGATCCTAAACGCAGTCTTAAGGACATCTTCAGGTTTAATCCTGAGTTAACGGTACCCTAACCTCAAATCAATTTTAGAGAAGACTCCTGCTCCTTACAATTGCTCAAACAGGTCACCTATCCGCGGCAAAGGGTACTTGTTTTTGATAGTGATCTTATTCAACTCCTTATAGTCAATACATAGCCTTAAGGTTCCATCCTTTTTCTTTACGAACAACACCGGGGCACCCCATGGTGACACACTTGGTCTAATAAAGCCCTTCTGCAACAGCTCATCTAACTGAATCTTCAGTTCCTTAAACTCAGTTGAGGTCATACGATATGGGGCTTTGGAGATAGATTGGGCAACAGGGGTTAATTCAATTCCAAAATTAATTTCTCTTTGTGGGGGTAGTCTTGGTAGCTCTTCCGGAAAAACATCTTCAAATTCATAAACTACAGGAATATTTTTTGCTTTCACTTCTTTTGTTTGGGTGTTAATAGCATAACACCAATATCCAATACACCCTTGACATAATAGCTTACTTGCTTTCATAACAGAAATCAAGGGACAAGATTCTTCCTCTCTCTACCCATAGAAACACACTTTTCTCCCTTTTTCATCCTTTAAAATAACCTTAAGATCTTCACAGTCAATCTTAGCTCCATAAGTATGCAACCAATTCATTCCCAAAATGATATCAAAATCAGACAAATCAAATTGAATTAGTTTAGGGAAAGTGGTTCCACTAATGGTAATGGGAACAAGTTTATAGGAGATGGGCCCCTTAGTCACAGAATCATTGGATAGCTTGATCCTATAATTGGTTTCCATCCCCCTATCCTCCAGGTTTAATTGTATGACAGATCGGGTGGATATAAATGAATCAGTAGCCCCTGAATCAAATAATACACAAAATGGCTTTGAATTTTAAAAGAGAGTTCTGGTGACTACCATACCGGAGGTGGCAGCTTCCTTCTTGCTCATTATATACGCTCGTCCAACTGCTACAGGCCTTGGTAGTGGGGCCCTATAGCGAGGTGGGGCCAAGGGTTTTGCTGCACCTTTGTCTACAGCCTTCATCCTTCGGGGGCATGCAGTAATAAGGTGTTAAGGGCTTCCACACCACATGCACTTATTAGTTCCTACTTAGCATTCAGGGTTGGTGTGATTTGTTCTTTCGCATTTCGTATAGGGCTCTGTCGAGCCGGCCAGACAACTCTTGGGAGGAGCGAGAGAAGGATTCTTCTGGTTCACACTCTCACTCGGAGTTCCTCGCTTAAACCCCTTTCTCCTTTTGTTGATTGGGTTTAGGACTCTCAACTCTGTCTGTACTCGCTTCACTTCAGCAACTCACTCATATAGCTCTTAGTAAGTCAAAATTGGTTGCCCAGCTAACTGATTTTGAATATAGAAGGCCAAACCCTCTTCAAACCTTCTCATCTTCAACCTTTTAGATGATACAAACTCAGGAACAAACCTGGATAATTCTGTGAACTTACTGGCATACTACATCACAGTCATGTTGCCACACATTTTCAGCTTCATAAACTCTTTCTCCTTTGGCCTTTGGATCACAACTGGGTAAAATTTTGCCCTTAACTCACTCAGGAGTTTACTTTAGGTGAATTCAGGCCCTACGAGCTTATCCTTAATTGTGTTCCACCAAATTTCAACTTCACCAATCAAATATTACGTCCTAATGTTTACTTTCTTTTCTTCTGGCACCTCTACCACTGTAAAAATTTTCTCCACCCCCCTTTCTTATTCCTCCAATACTACTGGATCATAAGTTCCATCATACACTTTAAGGTTGCATCATGCTACCCTATCTGCTAATTTATCCTCTTTAGGAGGGGTTTCAGTAGGTACTTAGGGAATCCGCTTCATCGGTTCAGCTACTAATGTTGGCCAGTAGTTTCGGTCGCCAATGTTGTTAGCTAACTCAGGAGGGATTGGTGGCATTTAGCCAAAATTTGCTGGCACATGATGGGAGGCGTAATCACCCGATCCCTGGCTATGATCTGAGATTTTCTCTATATGAACCTCTGCATTTGTTCTGCACTGATTCAGATATTTTAATCATACATTAAATGAAACAATTCAATCACTGGAATACCCAAACATATAAGATAAGCATGCCCAATAAAAACATGTAATATAACTCAAATATTTTTGAAAACAAACCCAAAGTTTCATTATACCATTTCATAACTGCTTATTTACATACATAGCTCCCTGCTTATATACATGATCAACAAAACATATCACATCTAACTGACTAGGCAAAGTCAATTTTGACTCCTACCTCAACCCCAAACACTGACTAGCCCTAAGATACTACATCCGTCATATGACCAAAAAGAGAAATGGACCATATCATCACGGTTGGAGAGGATTAAACTAACTATATACAATGTAATATGCTACACAAAATACATCTATCCAATCTGACCATACCATATATATACATACAGAGCTCAAAATGTAACCCACTTAGGTTTAATCTTGAACCAACCTAACTATCCTTGGACAGATCGTAATCTGGGTCGAACTCATCCTCCAGCTCCTCACCCGAGTTAAAGCTACTATCCGACACTCCTGACTCTACCTCGTCAGCCTCCTGCTCAACCTGCTACTCCACTATCATCTCGTCAATCTCCTGAACTCACTGTTGCTCCATCATTGCCTCATCAATGTCCTAATCCTCCTCGGGATCATCCTCCTCCTCCAGATGGCCCTCGAAATCCTCCATGGCCTCATCCTCGGAACTAACTACCATAATCTCTGGTGTATCAGGGAGATCCACCACCACATGAGCCTCCCCACGAATGTCGGGCATCGATGGGGTGCCCGGATCAGGTGGCGAAGGTGGTCCCTATGCTGGTGTAAGTGGTGCAGTCGGGGGATGTGCCTGATGTAATAGAAAGGCATACTAAAGAGTCTCCATAGTGAGCCCCCTCTGCTCAAACTCCTCCCTCAACAACAACTCTGAAGTGATGGTAGCCCAAGCCCCCTGGGCCTAGAACCTGGGTCCGTCCTAGCCTGGGTTCCCCGTTATCATGAAATGATGATAACGAAGTCTGAATTCTACCCACTGATTAATTATCGGTAAGGACCCTAGCAATCTGTGTTCGCGGACTGTGATACTATGAAACTTAGAGAAAGGGTCCTGTGCATGACTTATAATACTAGCATGTAATAGTGAAATGCAAGCGGCCATAGAGGTGCCAGGCATCATGTTGATCGCGTAGGGATACATCTAGCAAGGAAAACACAAATGAGGGCATATAGAAGATAAGCAACATGTATTTCTAATATCACAAGTCTCTAATAATATACAATATTTCTTGCTAATAACGCTTCTCACCCTCCTATATCTAAACTCCATACTTCGTATCACATCAGGAAAGATCAAAACCTGGCTCCGATACCAAATCTGTAACCCCTCAAATGCACATAATTCACTGTTTGCATTCTCTTCGATTGTTTCACCAGTTAGAAGTAATATCCCAAATGGTCAGAACGTTACCGCCGTCCAAAAGGATAAGGCTTTGCTTGCAAATGATAAATTTTAGTAACACTAATCAATGATTTCCACCAAAAGGCATTCACACAACTACAACCATCAAACCATATATAAACAGTTCTAACGTCAAACTATTTAACTATTCCAGGGTTTACATCAAAATAGAATAACTCTTGCAGAGTATATAGCTTTAACATCAAGATATTTCATAATACAGTGCTCAAAATGTTTCAGCATAAAACACTACTATTTTATTTTGACTTTCTCACTCACTTGTCTTCTCCCATCGGATTGTCAGCTCGAGAGCGATTCACTGAGCATTCGCCTAACAAAACATGAAAATATTTTCAAACTACCAGCCGAAGCTCAGTACATGCGTCCATATATTGTTAAATGTTCATGAAAAAAAACTGGTTGGGCCCGCATTGCAATTCATTTTAATTAAAAATAGGGAATGAGATAAATATAAAACTGCATTGCTAATTATTATCCGATAGTGAACCCCTAATAACTGTTATGATCTGTGATAGGTGTACACCTGCCAAGTCGATCGGGGGACCTGGCTTGAAGTCGGGCAGGCAATTGAAGGGTAATGCCCTATAACTGATAACTGATTGGGTCACTTATTATGTGATAAATCATGGATTAAACTGATTCATTGATGTACTTACCAATGTATTATAGTTTTGATAAATACGTGCTAATTTCTAAAGATACAGGCAATGAACGTACCTGGTACTTTTAATGAAATTCACTGAAATGGGATTATGTACAAAAAGAGAAGGAAATGATAGATTAGGCCCTGATTCTGTGCAAAAATATCATTATAGTAACATAGAGTTCGCAAATATTTTTATTTTCATAGTTAATAATTTAGTAAAAGAAAAGTAAGAGCATAACATGGGCTTAGAAAGAATGACTCGTAATTTAGTCCTCCAATCTCTGATTGAGACCCAAAACCCCAATATCGAAAGCTTAAGAAGTCCCAAAAAATTTCATCTGGAACACGAAACACGATACCCATTATGCGGTTCCCAAAATGGGACTAGAACATAAGTATGTCAATTTTGATCTAACCTATGTAGCTCTAGTAAAACGGCCATAACTTTTTAGACATAACTCAGATTAAGGCTATTCAAAAGGCATCTGAAGCCTAACACACTTGTTGATTTAGAGAGTACACAACCACAAGAGGAGGCGTGAATTGTGGTGTCCGATTTTTACAATATGCTGGCAAACAGTCTTGAGACCCTGTTCGCATAGACTGTTCCTGAGTTGTGCAGAAGCGAAAATTTAACAAAATTAAGTGCGAAAATAATGGACACAGGATTTTTTACATGAAAACACCTCTAGCCCAACTGAGGTGAAAAAACCACGACCTACCTCCTGTAGGATTTACGCACTTCACTAAACGGGCTAAACACGTTACAATAGTAACACACCTTGTTACAACTTGTAACACACGTAACCGTCTTCCCTAAGACAAGTTACCCCACGTCCAAAATCCCCTTGATTTGGACACACACTCTACTCACTTTTGTGAAAGAAGAGTATAAAGAAAAAATACCCTATTACAATGCTTCTCAACTAAGCTAATATAGGGTACAATGAAATCATAGTATGCCAACTTTGAAAGCTCAAATAACTCACTCACTAGACACGGTTTTCTTTTCAAACTTTTAAGCTCATGAACACTGAATTTTTCTTTTTGAAAACCGATGCTACTAAGGTTGTAAGAAGTGACCTTATATAGCACTTAGTAAAACAATTTCCTCAAATTTTTGGAAACTAAAATTCCTGAAGATGATAGAATCCTTTAACCACAAGGGATGCAAAAAACTATTTCTGAAATTTTTGGAAACTAAAATCCTAGAGAATATAAAATCCTTTAGCTGCAAGAGATGAGATAACATGTACTGGAAACACTTCCTTAACCGTGTGCATAAGGCGGTGCTCTTCAGCAACTAGCCTATATTTTTCTCAACAACCTTATCCACTTGCCAAACATTGGATATTCTTTTTATTAAAAAAAGATTTTGCAAATCCCCTAAGATTTAGATAACCGTTTTTAGGGTGAGGGGTAAGATACTCCATAGAGAAATCTTTCTTGCAAATCTTGGAGAAACTGCTCAAAATCCAAAAGAAAAAAAACGTGGAAAATTGTTTTTCGCAGCTTATTCTGGAAACACGCTGACCACCCTGTTTCCAGGATTGTTCTGAAGGGTGATCCGAAATATTTTCAAAAAGAAAACAAAACTGTTTCAAGTAAGTGGTAAGTTAAGACTTTCTGATTGGCATATTAACAAGAGTCTAAAAATATAAAACCAAATCAAATCAAGACATCTTGTTGTAACCACTAGTCATCTTGTAGAAAGACGAATTTGCTGCAAACACTTCACAGGACCTGTTTCTCACGGCTGCACTTATATCCTGTGCTTCAACACTTCACAGGACATGTTTCAAACACCTCACAGTACCTGTTCCTCACCGATGTTCTTACATCGCTGACTTGAATACCTGTTCTCTATAAACCATTAGTCAAGCAGTTTTAATACATTGAGAACAGCAGTAAGGTCCTGTTCTGTTTGGAGCAACAACAACACTTGGATTTGTTATCATCAAAACCTTATACATTCTAACAAATCCCCCTTTTTGATGATGACAAACCAAGTGACCATATTGACTTTCAAGGACAATTGAAGTGATTAGTGCCAATTATTTATAGGACCGACAATTCACATGAAGCAGTTAGTATCGAAAAAGTGTAAGAAATTTAACTCGTCCATGGTAAAACTAAAACAATATTGGTCAACCTATCTTCCCCCTTTTGGCATCATTAAAAAGGAGGGGTGAACAGTCAAACATCGGGTGTTTGTTATCACCACCACTTGGGTGATGGAGGAAAGTCAACAGGCGATACACTCAAGTGTGTTGGTACGGTAATGAGATTGGACACCTTAGTCACACACAAGCAATTCACAATAGAAAGCAGGCAAGGCAAAGCCAATCAAAAAACAAGATAACCTGTCATTCACCAAAGGAGTGCAACAGAAAGTACAAACTAGCAAGAGAGGATAACCAAGAGAAGTAAGAACAGGCTATGAGAACAACAGATGGGGGGTGATCAGAGAGCAGGAGGGGAAAATTTTGCTGAGAGGGAAGAGAGAAGGGCGAGGATATCTTCATGGCATTTTGCATTGAGAGCCTTTTCCTCGTCCAGGGCAGCCTTTACCGCAGTAAGCTCAGCACTGAGTCGAGAGTTTTCTTCCAAAGCTACCTCAAGCTTGACTAAGGAACTGCCAGGAACAGGAGGACGGGTAGTTCTGGTCCCCTATTCTGAGGCAGACCCCTCAATCAAAGCATACCCACACTCCATAAGGGTGTTACTCCCAATCTCATCGATGAACTGAGCTCCCACCTTCTTCTATAGAGTCACCCCAAAGTGCTCAAACACACTAGTCAGGAAGAAGCCGTACCCCAGGTCAAGTTCCCTGGAGGTGTTTGCAATTCTTGCAATATGTAGAATCATGATGGCGGGAAGGTTGATTTGCTCTTCCCTGTCTATCAGATCTATCAAACACTGATCCATGGCATCAGCAAGATTGCAACCTTGGCCCTGAGGAATGACATTCTTGATAATAAACCAAAATATCAATTGATGGAGCGATGTCATGTCCCCTTTCTTTACTGACTTGGGTGTTTGCAGGCTTGGTTGTTGGCTAAATTTTCGGGAGAGCTTCAGCAGCCTGGCTGTCCCTAGAATAGTCTTGTCTTCCCTCACATATATATCAAAGCCCGTGGAGGGAATCCCCAAAATTTCCCCTAATGTCTTCGCATCAAAGCGAAGCTGCTTCCCACTAACAATACTTGTCACCACTCCTTTGGTGACAGTGCAGTTGGCATAGAACTCTGCCAACTCATGTACAGAACACCCCAGTTGGGTGTTTGTAAACAGCTCATACCACCCCTGTGCACGCAGCTTGTGCAGCAACACCCCCAGACCCTGTTCCTCAAAATATTTTACCTTGATAATTTTACCCCTGACTACCCGTCTCTGAAGCAGTTGGGTTAGTTTGGCTGAGATTGCCGATGGGGTAGACTTCTTGACTCTTTTAGGTTGGGGCTCAGTAGGAGGGTCTTGGGTAGAGGCATGTTTGAGAGAGGCTTTTCTCTTGGGAGTTTTGAGGGGTGATTGTTTGGAGGGTAAAGTGGAGGTTGATTTTGGTGCAGGCAAAGGCTTATCCTTTGAGGACTCTGAGAACACAGGAGTGCCCTATTTGAAGGAGGTGTTCTTAGTGTCGCTATCTGATGAAGGCTCAGAGGAGGATCAATTTCCTCAACAACAGGGGATGTCTGTTTGGCAGGTCGAGGCGTGGATTGGAAAGCAATTCGGGCTGATTTTCGAGTTGGCCTGTTTGTGGGTTTGGCCGAAGAGGGGATTTGTGGTTTTGGTTTGACAGGGGTTTCATTTTTTGAGGGTTCTTCAGTCTGGCCGCTTTGAGGCCTTGATGGTGGTCGTGTTCTTGGCATTCTAGTACGCCTAGCCACCATTTTGTACCTTTTGCATTTCTCACCGGTTTGTGTTACTGATGTGGCTTGTGCAGGCTTGACAGGAGACTCCTCCATTTGACCACTACTTCCCCCTTCTTCTTTTGACAAATCCTCCCCTAGGTCATCCCTAAAAACCTCTGGCCCTGTTTCGGCTCCTATTTCCTGCTCTGGAAACAGCCCAAATGAATTGATGTCATCTAGGCCATGGTCAAATAGAAAGAGGTCATCTAAAGCCCCAATTTCCTTTCAGATGCCCCAACAGGTTCTTAGGTTTGACATGCGCCCAGTTCACCAAACAAAATCAAATCCCATCCAAATTTGTAGGCGATGTCTTCCAATTTTAGATCCACTGTTCTAAGGTCTATGCTCTTCAAAAACCCAAAAGGTTTATAGACAATGGGTCGAGGAGGTTCAGTAGTTTTACCTTCCATGAGAGCCGTCAGAAATTATGTAGGAGCAAACAGGGCTGTGGCTGTTTGCAAAGCTGTGCTTGGTGACCTATTGCCCTGGGTCACGGTCGAGGAGCTCTCAGTGCTGATGGGGGACGCCATTTTTCCAGAGAGATGAGAGAGATTAGGGTTTCTTGAACAGGATTTCAGAGCACGAAGGATTGTGGTAGAAGTGAGAGATTTGAAGCAAGTTTGAAGAGAGATTTTAAAGAAAGAGAAGCGTGCAAAATCTTTTAAAGATTTTGCCTGTTTTGCAACGGGCTTTAGCATTAAATTAGGCCGCGCACACCTCGGGAAGATGTTAGGCAATTCTCAATTTGTTGCACACATTTGACAAACAAGAGGCGTACCTGTTTCTGGTGCTTGTTCTTGAGGTTACTTGCTCAGTAACATGGGACAATAAGGGCAATCTCATTAGACCTCAACAAGTGTCAGCAGGTTGCAAACCTCACATATGCTAAACATAGCATAGAAGTTTATTGCAAACAAAAAATTTTAACATGTTGTACCCGTAACTTTTAAATTTTGCAAACAGGGTGAGAGAACAGGATGGTCAGGTTGCTCCAATTAAACCTAGTTCGAGTCTATTCCTTTCAAATTGTTCTCTACTCAATGCCTTGGTGAATATGTCAGCAATTTGATTTTCAGTGGCACAGAAATTCATTGAGATCACTTCTTTTTCAACATTGTCTCTTAAGAAATGATGACGAATGTCAATATGTTTTGTTCTTTTGTGTTGACATGGATTTTTGGCAATGTTAATTGCACTTGTATTGTCACAATAAATAGGAATGCATCCTATGTCAACACAAAAGTCCTTGAGTTGTTGTCTTATCCATAATAACTGAGCACAGCAAGATGCAGCTGCCATATATTCAGCTTCTGCTGTGGACAAGGTAATAGAGAGTTGTTTCTTGGTTGCCCAAGATACCAAACAAAGTCCAAGAAAGTGAGCCATACCTGAGGTGCTTTTCCTATCAACCAAGAAACTTTTGACATCCATTTGATACAACTTTATCTCCATGTGGACTGCAAAAGCTATTAAAATTCGAATGGCTTCCATCCTTGCAACAGCTGCAAAGGCCTCTTCATACTAAATTCCCTCTTCTTGGTTGTAGACTTGAACCACCAGCCGGGCCTTGTTCCTAGTGACTGATACGCACTCATCTAGCTTGTTACGGAACACCCACTTGGTTCCAATGATTGTTCTATCCTCTGGCCGTGGCACAAGGTGCCATACCTTGTTCCTTTCGAACTGATGGAGTTCTTCTTGCATGGCTGTGACCTAATCTGAATCTGCAAGAGCTTCATTAATATTCTTAGGCTCAGTTTTTGAGAGAAAAGCTTAGAAAGCACAGAAATTTTTAAGCCTAGATCTAGTTTGAACTCCTGCATTAATATCAGACAAAATTTGATCAAGAGGGTGTGAACTTTGGTATTTCCATGATCGTGGTGAAAGTGGGTTCACAAACTCGCTCTCCATCCTAGCTGGAATACTCGGTGAAACAGGTTCTGGACCTATTCTCGAGCCTGTTTGGGAGCTTGTTCCTGAATGTTTCCCTGAAGGGTTCGGCTGATGTTGTCCCGAACAGAGTTCCACCCTGTTTCCCTCTGTTTGGTTCACACCTTGCTTACCTTCCTGAAGAACAGCTTCAGGTCTTGATCCCTCAGGTTGATCCTTACCTTGATCATCTTAAAGTAGCACGTCTTTTCTAACAAGACCTAGTTCGAGGTCTTCTTCCTGTGCATCATTCTCACTTAGAGAGTTAGTTTCATCAAAAAGCACATGCACACTTTCCTCCACACACAAGGTTCTCTTATTAAACACTTTGTATGCCTTACTATATGAGGAGTAACCAAGGAATATTGCTTCATCACTCCTTGGATCAAATTTCCCTAAGGCATCTTTTCCATTATTATGCACTAAACATTTGCAACCAAATACTCTTAAATGCAAAATATTTGGTTTTCTTCCTTTGAGGAGCTCATAAGATGTTTTCTTAAGAATAGGTCTAATCATGCATCTATTTACGATGTAACATGATGTGTTCAAAGTTTCAGCCCAGAAGTTTCTAGGAAGACCACTAGCAACAAGCATTGTTCTAGTTATGTCTTCTAGAGTGCGATTTTTGCGTTCTACCACCCCGTTTTGTTGGGGTGTTCTTGGAGCTGAAAAATTATTATCAACACTATGCTCATTACAATAATCAGTGAAGCTTGAATTTTCAAATTCTGTCCCATGGTCAAACCTTAAGCATACCAAGGAATGTCCTACTCTCTTTTCAATCTTTTTAATGAAAGCAAGAAATTTTTCAAAGGTTTCATCTTTAGAAGCCAAAAACAAAGTCCAAGTGAAACGAGAGTGGTCATCCACTATCACAAGCACATACCTCTTGCTACCTCGGCTCATGATCCTCATTGGACCACATAGATCCATATGTATCAATTCAAGAGGTCGAGTAGTGCTTACATACTTTTTAGACTTAAATGAATTTTTGACTTGTTTACCTTTGGCACATGTATCACATGCCTTGTCATCATTGAATTTGATGGAAGGTAAGCCAACCACTAAATCTTTGGTTACAAGTTTGTTCAAAAGAGAGTGGCTTGCATGACCTAGTCTTTTGTGCCAAAGTATAACATCATCATTTAAGGCACTCAAACAAGTCAAATTATTTTGGGGAAGAGTGGAGATACACACTTTATAAACATTCTTGTGTCGCTTCCCCCTCAACACAACATCTCCTGTGTTCATATTCACAACCAAGCAACGTGTTGGTGAGAACACTACCAGGTTGTCTTTGTCGCACAGTTGGGACACACTTAGCAAGTTGTGTTTTAATCCATCCACAAAATAAACACTGTCAATTGAATGGGAGAGTGACTCACCTATCTTACCTATGCCGACAATTGTCCCGGATTTGCCGTTTCCAAATGCCACAATCCCACCTTCTGAAGCTGTAAGTGAGAGAAAATTGGATCTTTCACCAGTTATATGCTTCGAACACCCACTGTCAACATACCACAGCTGCTTGTTCCCTAGACTGTTCCTTGCACTGTTTGCTGGGTTGTTTGCTGGGTTGTTCTCTCTCACTTCAGCCTGCAAAACAAATCAAGGGTTAGTTTTGGGAACCCAGATCCACTTGGGTCCCATTCCTTTAGACGTACAAATCTCATCTTTCCTAACCCATATTTGTTTTACATGAAGTGTGTTCCTTTCAATGGCATACTTTCTTATAGGACAAGCATATCGATAATGCCCCGTTTTACCACAATGAAAGCAAACAATATTTTCAGGTAATCCCACATATTTTTTATTCACTAGGTAGGTCATCTTAGGCACAAAACCTAGTCCTCTTCTATTTCGACTATGATGAGTGTTTAACCATTCAAACGCCCTTGAGAACCTGTTCCAGAGCTTGTTTGTGGCAAGGTCTAATTCCAAGTGTTTTATTTTCTCAAGCAAGTTTTTATTTTCTTCCAGCAAAGACTGGACCTTACCTTTTAAGTCAAGGGATTCTTTTTCTAGCTCAGTCAGTTTAGTGGAACAAGTCTCTTCTTTCATGACTAGAGTTTCTTTAAGCACATTGATGTTTTCATGCAAGCCAAGAGTCTCTTTGTCAACTTCAAGTTTTTCCAATTTAAGGGTTTCATTTTCAAGTTCTAGATCTCGAACATCCCTTTTTAATCCAGCACATATATCCATTATAGTGTACACTAATTCCTCAAGAGTTGACTTATTTAGATCCCGTACCTTGTTCTTGAGTTGAGTCAGGCTGTCTGTTGATCCATCATCTGAATCAGTGTCACTTCTTGCCATGAGTGCTACATCAGCTTCCCCAGCTTCAGACCCTTCCTCATCCTCGCTTGAATCTCCCCAGGCCGCGAGCATAGCTTTTGAGAACCTTTTCGCTGAGCTGCTTACACCCTGTTTCCTCCCCTGTTTTCTAGGGTATTCGAGTTCTTGTTCTTCCTTGTGCAGTGGGCAGTTTCTCACAATGTGGTCCAGTTTGCCACACTTGAAACACCCGGAGAACTGTTCCCGAGAGATGTTCCTGGCCTTGCTGAAGTCCCTCCTTTTGCTATTTTCTTTGACTTTCTTAAAGAACCTCTTGAACTTTTGAGTGATCATGGCAATCTCCTCCTCATCAGAATCAGAATCATCTTCTCAGGCTTTTAGTGCAAGACCTCGATCTCACTTTGTCTCATCTTTCTGTTGAGAATTTTTCCTAAGTTCATACATTTGGAGGTTGCCAATCAGCTCATCTAGGGTGATCTTGTTCATGTCCTTAGCTTCTTGGATGGCCGTTACTTTTGCTTCCCAGGAATGAGGTAAAATTCTTAGAATCTTCCTCACCAATTCTTCGGTGGTGAAGGATTTTCCTAGGGATTTCAGCTCATTCGTTATGTGAGTGAAGCGAGTGTATATGTCCATCACACTTTCACGATCACCCATCTCAAACAGCTCATACTTTCTCATAAGCAATTCAATCCGGGATTGCTTTACCTGATTGGTCCCTCCGTGAGCTACTTGCAAAACATCCCAGATTTCTTTGGCCGACTCACATTCAGATATGCGAGTATATTCATCAGGATCTAGGCCGAAATATAGGAGTTTCTTGGCCTTGGCATTCTTCTCCATCATCTTGTAATCTTCAGTATTGAATTTCTTAGGCTCCTTAGGGATTGACTTTCCATCTTCAGTGATTTTCTTAGGGGTGAGTGGTCCATTCTTGATGAGCATCCACAACTCATAATCCTCGGCTTGGATGTAGTTTTCTATTCTATTCTTCCACCATCCATAGTGTTGGCCATTAAGGTATGGTGGTCGAGTTATGGATTGACCTTCAAGTATGCCTTGTGGTGTACTCATCTTCAAGGATCTCTCAAAGGTGTTAGCCTTTCAAAGGAGAACCTGCTCTGATACCACTTGTTGATTTAGAGAGTACACAACCACAAGAGGGGGGGCGAATTGTGGTGTCCGATTTTCGCAATATGCTGGCAAACAGTCTTGAGACCCTATTCGCACAGACTGTTCCTGAGTTGTACAGAAGCGAAAATTTAACAAAATCAAGTGCGGAAATAATGGACACAGGATTTTTTACGTGGAAACACCTCTAGCCCAACTGAGCTGAAAAAACCACGACCTACCTCCTGTAGGATTTACACACTTCACTAAATGGGCTAAACACGTTACAATAGTAACACACCTTGTTACAACTTGTAACACACGTAACCGTCTTTCCTAAGACAAGTTACCCCACTTACAAAATCCCCTTGATTTGGACACACACTCTATTCAATTTTGTGAAAGAAGAGTATAAAGAAAAAACACCCTATTACAATGCTTCTCAACTAAGCTAATATAGGGTACAATGAAATCCTCGTATGCGAACTTTGAAAGCTCAAATAACTCACTCACTAGACGCGGTTTTCTTTTCAAATTTTTAAGCTCATGAACACTGAATTTTTCTTTTTGAAAACCGATGCTACTAAGGTTGTAAGAAGCAACCTTATATAGCACTTAGTAAAACAATTTTCCCAAATTTTTGGAAACTAAAATTCCTGAAGATTATAGAATCCTTTAACCACAAGGGATGCAAAAAACTATTTCTGAAATTTTTGGAAACTAAAATCCTAGAGAATATAGAATCCTTTAGCTGCAACAGATGAGATAACATGTGCTGGAAACACTTCCTTAACCGTGTGCATAAGGCGGTGCTCTTCAGTAACTAGCCCATATTTTTCTCAACAACCTTATCCACTTGCCAAAAATTGGATATTCTTTTTATTAAAAAAAGATTTTGCAAATCCCCTAAGATTTAGATAACCGTCTTTAGGGTGAGGGGTAAGATACTCCATAGAGAAATCTTTCTTGCAAATCTTGGAGAAACTGCTCAAAATCCAAAAGAAAAAAAACGTGGAAAATTGTTTTTCGCAGCTTATTCTGGAAATACGCTGACCACCCTATTTCCAAGATTGTTCTGAAGGGTGATCCGAAATATTTTCAAAAAGAAAACAAAATCGTTTCAGGTAAGTGATAAGTTGAGATGTTCTGATTGGCATATTAACAAGAGTCTACAAATATAAAACCAAATCAAATCAAGACATCTTGTTGTAACCACCAGTCATCTTGTAGAAAGACAAATTTACTGCAAACACTTCACAGGACCTGTTTTTCACGGCTGCACTTATATCCTGTGCTTCAAACACTTCACAGGACATGTTTTAAACACCTCACAGTACCTGTTTCTCACGGATGTTCTTACATCGCTGACTTGAGTATCTGTTCTCGATAAACCATTAGTCAAGCAGTTTTAATACATTGAGAACAGCAGTAAGGTCCTGTTCTGTTTGGAGCAACAACAACACTTGGATTTGTTATCATCAAAACCTTATACATTCTAACAACATTGAAATATCTACCCACCAAAAATCACAATTTTGCAATGGGACGATAATTACCTGTTTAATCACAAAACTTGCCCTGTTTTCTGAAATTTTTCACCCTTCACTGTCAAGGCTTTCTCCTTTCTTTTCACACAATTTCCCATCCAAAATTACACTTTAAAGACATGCAACAAGGCTTTGATCCTTCCCATCACCATACAAAATCATCACACTGAATTTCACTTCAAAATTATATACATCAAAGATCATTTTTTGATCAAATATACACTAATAACATGCTTGCTATCAAAGGAAGGTTAAACCCCTGCATAATCAATAAAATCCTAACTTTTGGCCAACTTCCACTTCATCCAAGATCACCAAGAACGTCCTTATAACATTATTAGAGATTAAAACCACTAAATCAAATACAAGAATCCAAGAAAAACAAACTTCCCACTTAAAGCTTGCATGACTATGAATAACCCTAACCCTAACATGCTCTTAACTCAACTTCACCATGATTAACATCAAAATAACTCTTATGTCTTATCAAAACATCATGGTCAACAATCAAAAACATCAAAACAAGAATCAAAACTAAGATAAAACTCAAAACCAACAAGATCAAGATTAAGGCTACTCACTTCAAGCTTGATAAAAGTAGAGATGGAGGTGATGTTTAGTGGTTTTGATGACGGAGTATGGTGGCTAGTGGTACTAGGACGTCGGGGGGTCGAGGGCAATCAGGACTGGTTGAAAACTGGCTAGAAAACACCAAACAGCAGCTAAAGGAGGGGGCTGGCGTGTTAGAGGGAGAAAGGAGAGAGAAGATGGGTTTTGCGTTGGGTTGTGTTTTTTTGACTAATCAAATCAACTTGGCTGAGTTTTTATCTTCAAAATGACTTTTTAGCTAACCATGGTTTAGCTTAGTCATGTTAATTAGTTAGGTTAAGAAAGCAAACATGCCGGGCCTCAAATTGGGCCGAAGAAAGTTGGATTCGAGAATAAAACGCTTCGTAACGATAACATTTTTGTGTACTCAAATTTAAATTTTTCTAATGTTACCAAAATCAAAATAAATTACTTAGATTAAACTTGTTATGGCCTACTATTAATTTTTCCAAAGTTTTTGTTAATAGTTAAATAAATAAATAAAATCTGAATTGCCAAGTGAGGGCCCAAATAAATTTTTCCCCACCAGATGATTAAATGTGATAAATAAATTTGAGAAAATCATTAACATGAGGTAATTAAATAAATAAACATAATTTAGGATTGGGCTATTACACCAAGTTAAATGCATGGCCGTAAGATTTATGCATTTAGTTTGCAATCTGATACACTAAGGCCTTTATGATATTTTGGTTGACTAAATTATATTAGTTTTTAGCTTACACCACAGCTTTTAGATGATATACATTGCTCCCATGTTGTTAAACATCCAAAGGATCAACACAACTTAGCATAGTCAACCTAGTGTAGATTTCAATCTAGAAGGCGGTGTGGAAGAGCCAACTTTGACGTCACTTTGCAACAACATTTTGCTAAGTTTAAGGTCATGAAGATATACGTAAAATACTATCTCAACTTACCTTATAATTTCAGAATAAGACTGGCTTGCATCATCTACTAACCAGAAAACGATTGAGAGGAAATCCACTGTACAAGGATACACAAATTGCTAACCACTTGCATTTCAGTCTGGCAAATTTCAAAATTTAAGCTAAAACTTCCCTTATCGTGTTATAATTAGTTGCAATGGATGATGTGTTAGCTAGACACCTCATTAGTTTAGAATGGGAAGCAAAATAGATGTCATGGGCTCCTTTAGTAACTTTACTAATTTTTCATTTTACTTTAGTTCTTAACTTCAGTTGGTGCTATGCTATACCTAAGTCAAGATTAGTTTATCTTATTTATAGCTTGCTCAAATTTGAGGAAGCTTCCCATCTTATATTGCTAACTAGCTTGTTTGAGACCTTACTGGTCAAATCTTGTCTTTTGTCAAACACTCTAAATCAAGTTTGTTCCTTAGCTTGGTTAGATTCTTTACTTGTTGCTACACCTCTTGTTCGCTTACACTCATTTTAGGCCATATGTTTCCTCTTAGTAGGAGCTCTTTATACGTGAAATTGAAGTCCCCATTGAAAAAACTACTAGAAGTAAAGTTAGTTCTTTTGTTTGACTGGGTCTTCTATTTATGGCCCCACCTTTCTCTGCCTTGTGCTATTTTTAAGGAATTCATTTTCTTTTAGTTGATGCTATTTGTCGGCCAAAATGGCCAAAATGGAGCCCTACATGAATAGACAACTAGATTTATATTCAGGGCACTTGTAGCAACATCGTTTGTTCTATTGAACACATTTTAAAATCTTTGTTTCCTTTTGGTGGTAGCTCTTAGCAGGTCAAAATGGAGTCATAAATTTAAACAAAAACTACAAATAGAATTAGCTCTTAGGTTTGGCTTGGTTCTTGGTCTATAAGCACACCTTTTGTTCTCTTGCACACATTTTAGGGCATTTGTTTTTCTCTTGCATAGGGCTATTTGTGGATGAAAGCTAAGCCTTAAAGGAAAGGACAACCATAGATAAAGTTAGTTCTTAAGTTTAGTTGGCTTCTACATCTATCACCACGTATTTCCCTCTCCCATAATAATTTTAGGGCATTTGTTTTCTCTTGGTAGAAGCTCATTGTGGGAGAAATTTAGGTGGAAAGGAAAAGGTAACTAGAGTTAAAATTATAATGGAGATAACTCCATGGACGACTCAATTCATACTACTCCAACTCAGTCCATACAAGCAATGGTCCTTTCAATTCTAAGTTAAAGTCTATAGCAACTGGAAGCACGTCCTTAAATGTCAACTATGCATTTTGCCATCTCACCTACTGAGACCTTCGTCCTTTGGTGGTGGAGTAACTGATCTCAATTTTTCGTTGACACCATAGGTTTGATATGATATAAATTGCTTCCATATTTTTGAATATCCAGAGGATCAATGCCATTCAACATAATGAGCGTAGCGTAGATTTTAGTATAATATACCCGATTTAAATTGTTGAATTTGACTCTACTTTGTAGCATCATTTTAGCCAGTTTAAGATAATGAATATATTCCTCAAACATTATCTTAGTGGAACTTAAAATTGCAGAACAAGGCTAGCTAGTGTCAGCTATTAACTAGAAAACTTTTAAGAGGGTATCATTTGCACAAAGATGCATAGGCTATCGATAACTTGCATTTTGTTAAGGAAAATTTTGAGTTTTAAGCAACAATTTGCATTACCTGGTCATCATTGGTTAATATTGGATGATGTGTGAGCTTGACACCTCAGTGGTTCAGAATAACAAGCTAACTAGATGTCAAAGCTTTATCACTAGCTCTACTAATTATGTATTTTACTTTGTTTCTTAACTTTGTTGTTTTTAGTTAGCTTTGTGCATTCAACTCGCCATTTTGATAGGGGTATAGGATGTTATTTCAAAATAGATTTTTAGTTTGTATCATTAGTTGCTATTGAATGAAAGTAGAGCTCTGCTCTTTCCCTCTTCACACATTCTCCCGCTTATCCCTTGATTTAGTTTGGGTGGTATTCTAATGAGTCGTAGCATTCCTAATGGTGGTTTGTCTTATCCATTTAGCTACCAAGAGCCCTGGCACTAAGTTGGTGTGTGCCTTATCTAAGTTATAATCAATTTAACTTATTTATAGACTGTCCAAATTTGATATAGCTTTTCATCTTATATTACTATGCAACCTTGCTTGAGAGCTTGCAACTCAAATGTTGTCTTTTTTTAATACTTTGCATCAAGTTAGTTTCTTAGTGTGGTTAGCATCTTTACTTATAACCACACCTCTCATCCTCTTGCACTCATTTTGGGGCATTTGTTTGCTCTTTGTGGGAGTCCTCTATAAGTGAAATTGAATCTCCCATTCAAAAAGCCACTAGAATTAAGGTTGGTTTATTTGCTTAACTGTGTTCTCTATTGATTCTTTTCGTCGGTCAAATTAGTGCCCTAGATGAATGGACAACTAGAACAAAAGTTAGTTCTTAAGCTTGGCTTGTTTCTTTACTTATAGCCAAATATTTTGTTCTCTTGTGCTCATTTTAGAACATTTGTTTCCTCTTAAAGGGAGCTCTTTGTAGGTGAAGTTGGAGTCCCAAATGAAAGAGAACTACAGCTAAAATTAGGTTATAAGTTCAACTTGGTGCATCGTTTATAAGCGCACCATTTATTTCTTGCAGACCTTTTTGGCAACTATTCCCTCTTAGAGGGGGCTCTTTGTGGATGACAAAACAACCAAAATGAAAAGACAGCTTAATGTAAAGTTAGCTCTTTAGTTTGGCTAGTTTCTACATTTATAGTCATATATTTCGCTCTATTGCACTAATTATAGGGCATTTATTTTCTCTTAGTATGAGCTCTTTGTAGGAAACATTTTAGCTCCAAAAGAAAAGACAAGTAGAGTTAAAGCTTATGATGGAGACAACTCCATGGATGACACAATTTAGCATATTCCAACTCACTCTATTCAAGCAATGGTGCTATAAAAGTCAAAGTCTATACCAAGCTCAAAGCATGACCTTAATTGTCAAGCGTGCGTTGTGGCATGTGATCTACTGAGGCCTTTGTGCTTTTTTAGTGGAGTAACTTATCTTATTTTGTAGCTTAACCATAGCTTTAAGATGACACAAGTTGCTTCCATATTTTTGAACATTAAGAGATAAATCTCATCTAGCATAGTCACTAGCATATTTTTCAGTATAGCATGCCCAGTTTGAAGAGTCAACTGCGACTCTACTTTGTAGCATCATTTTAGCAAGTGTAGGCCATGAACATATGCCTAAAATTGTCTTAATTGACCTTAAAATCGTAGAGTAAGACTAGCTAACATCTGTTGTTAACCAAAAAAAGTTTGAGAGGAAATCTTCTAAACAAGGATGCATAGGCTATTGATCACTTGCATTTTGGCAAGGCAAATTTAATGTTTGAAGTGACAACTTGCATTACTTGGTTATCATTAGTTAAAATTGGATGATGTATCCACTTGACACCTTAGCAGTTTAGAATGAGAAGTAAATAGATCTCAAAGCTCTTTTGTTAATTATGCATTTCACTTTGTTCCTGGACTTTGGAATTTTTAGTTGGTCTTATTCATTCAACTAGTCATTCAGAGAGAAGTGTAATGCTTTTTCCAAACCAGATTATTAGCTTGTATCATTAGCTGCTGCAGAAGGAATATAGAGCTTTACTTTTCCCTTCAAACTCTCTCTAGCTTATCCTTGCTTTTATCTGTTTCGGTGGTGTTTTAGTAAATCTTGGCATTCTTAATGGTGGCCTACCTTATCCATTTAGCTAGTAAGGGCCCTTGTACTGAGTTGGTGGTGTGCCTTATTAAGTCAAGATTGGTTTATCTTAATTATAGATTGTTCAAATTGGAGGCAGCTTCTTGTCTTATATTGTTGAGCTAGCTTGTTTCAGACCTTGCGACTCAAATATTGTCTTTTATCAAAGACTATACATCAGGTTAGTTCCTTAGTTTGGTTCATGTCTTTACTTACAATTGCGCGTCGTGTTCGCTTACACTCATTTGTTTCCTATTGGTGAGAGCTCTTTGTGGGTGAAATTGAAGCCCCCATTAAAAAAAAACTACCAGAATTAAAATTAGTTCTTTCGCTTAACTAGGTTCTTCATATGTGACCCTACCTTTCATTATTTTCCTCTAATTTGAGGGCATTTCTTTTCTCTAGGTAAGATGCTCTTCGTCGGACAAATTGGAGCCCCTGATGAATAGACAACTAAAGTTAAAGCTAGTTCTTAAGTTTGGCTTGTTTCTTTACTTGTAGCTACATCTTTCATCCTCTTGCACACATGTTAGAAGTTTTGATTCCTCTTGGTGGCGGCTCTTGGAAGGTAAAATTGGAGTCCCAAATGAAAAGAGAACTTGAGCTTAAATTAATTCTTAAGATTAGCTTTGTTCTTGGTTTATATACACACTTCATTTTCTCCCATAAATTATCGGCTATTTGTTTTCTC
This sequence comes from Carnegiea gigantea, assembly GCA_029747015.1. Classification (NCBI taxonomy): domain Eukaryota; kingdom Viridiplantae; phylum Streptophyta; class Magnoliopsida; order Caryophyllales; family Cactaceae; genus Carnegiea; species Carnegiea gigantea. The sequence goes on along the minus strand of JAKOGI010000861.1, from coordinate 50,874 downwards.
CCAGAGGAATCTCATTATGGATGAAATTGGAGTCCCAAATGAAAAGACAACTATAGTTAATGTTATTTCTTAAGTTTGGCTAGGTTCAACATCTATAGTAACTTTTTTTTTTCCTTACACTAATTATAGGGCATTTGTTTCTGTTGGTAAGACCTCTTTATGGACAACATTGGACCTCCAAAAGAAAAGAAGACTAGAGTTAAAGTTGTGATAGGGACAACCCCATGGGTAACATAATTCGATATACTCCAACTAAGGCCCTATTTGGCAAACAGCTGTTAGCTGTTTGTATTAGCTATTAGCTGTCAGTTATTTGAGCTAGCTGTTTGAATTAGCTGTTTGTTGCAAAACTATTTGGTAAAATTAGTTGTTTCTGCTGAAGTTGTGAGACAAAAAGCTAATTCGTTAAAAAGCTCTTCAAAAAAGCTCATGGAATTAGCTTTTTTAAATTAGCTTTTTGGACCCAAAAAGCTCTTCCAAAAGCCTCCTTCACCAAACACCCAGATTAGCTTTTTTACTTAGTTAAACAACTAATTTTGGTCAAAAAAGCTCTTTTTCGTCAAAAAGTTCTTCAAAAAGCTGTTTGCCAAGCAGCCCCTAAGTCCATGCAAGCAATGATTCAAGAAATTCTAAGTCAAGGTCCATACTAAGTTGAATTCATGACCTTAATTATCAAGCTTGCATTTTGCCAACTAATCTACTGAGGCCTTTGTGCTTGTTTGGTGGAATAACTTACTTCATTTTCTAGCTTACACCAAAGCTTTTAGGTGATATAAGTTGCTTTGATATTGTTTAACATCCGAAGTGACCATACTGAGTCTATGGCTAGCTTTATGCATTCAGCTACCTGTTATGAGAGGAGTGTAAGGCTTTGTTTCAAACCAAATTGTTAGGTTGTATCGTTAGTTGTTAAGTGAAAGTAGAGCTTTGCTTTTTCTCACTCAAACACTCTCTAACTTATGCCTTGCTTTCATCAATTTGGGTGGTGTTTTAGTGAGTTTTAGCATTCTTAATGGTGGAGATTACTATCCATTTAACTATTAAGGCCCTAGTACTAAGTTATCGGAGTGCATTATCCACATCAAGATTAGTTCATCCTATTTATAGTTTGTTCAAATTTGAGGCAGTTTCTTATCTTATAACTTTGAGCTACCCTATTAGAGGCCTTGCCACTCAAATCTTTTGTCATAGACTATGTAAGAAGTTAGTTCCTTAGTTTGGTTAGTTTGTTTACTTGTAGCCACACATATTGTTCGCTTGCGCTCATTTTACGCATTTGTTTCCTCTTGGTGAGAGCTCTTTGTAGTATAGATATTGAAGCTTCCATTGAAAAAACTACTAGAATTAAAGTTGGTTCTTTTATTTGAGTGGGTGTCCCCACCTTTCACTCCATTGCGCTAAATTTAGGGCATTTGTTTCCTTTTAGTGGATGCTCTTTGTTGGTCAAATTGGACCCTTAGATGAATAGAAAACTAGAGTCAAAGTTAGTTCTTAAGTATGGCTTGTTTCTATTCTTGTAGCCTCATCTTTCACTCTTTTGCACACCTTTCAGAACCTTTGTTTCCTTTTAGTGAGAGCTCTTGGTAGGTAAAACTGGAGTCCCAGTTGAAAGAAAAACTAGAGCTAAAATTAGTTCATATGTTTGGCTTGGTTATTGGTTTGTGAGCACGACTTTTGTTCTCTTGCACACATTTTAGGGTATTTGTTTTCTCTTAGAGGGCACTCTTTCTGGATGAAACAGAGCCCCAAATGAGAAGACAACCAATGAAAAGATTATAAGATTGGCTCACTTTTTGATTTGTGTGTTCTCTTACACTTACTTTGGATGCATTTGTTTCCTCTAGGTGGGAGCTTTTTATGGTTCAAATTGGAGCCCAAAAGGGGGGAAAAAACTAGATTTAAAGTTAGTTCTTAATCTTTTCTAGGTTCTTGATTTGTAGCCACACTTTTTCATTATCTTCCTAAGCTTTTATGAGATTTGTTTTATTTTGGTAGATGCTCTTCATTGGCAAAATTAGAGCTCCGAATGAAAAGACAACTACAATAAAAGTTAGTTTTTAAGGTTGGTTATATTCTATATTAGTGCTCACATCTTTCATTCTCTTGGATTCATTTTGTCGCATTTCTTTTCGTTGATGGGAGCTCTTTGAGTGTAAACTAAAATCCCAATTGAAAATACAACTAAAGTCAAAGTTTTGGCTAGGTTCTTCCTCTGTAGCCACAAATTTCCTACCCTTAAACTAACTTTAGGGCATTTGTTTTTCTTTAGGGGATGCTCTTTGTTTGGCCAAGCTGAGGCCTCAAATGAAAACTAATTAGAGTTGAAGCTATTTCTTAAGTTGGCCTAGTTTTCTCATTTGTGGTCACAACATCATGCTCTAGCACGCCTTTTAGAACATTTGTTCCCTTGGTGACAGCTAATTATTGGTGATGTCAGAGCTACAAATGAAAAGATAATTAGAGCTGAAGCTCATTCTTCCGTGGGCCTAGATCTTTATTTATAGACATATGTTGTTTATGTTGCATTCAATTTAGAGCATTAGTTTTGTCTTGGTGAGAATTGCTTATGGGCTAAATTTGAGGCCTAATTGAAAACGCAATTAGAGTTAAAGTTAGTTCTCAAACTTAGCTAGGTTCTATATTTGTAGTCACACCTTTAGTTTTGTTGCACTAATTTTAGGGGATTTGTTTTCTCTTGGTGGGAGTTTTTTTTTTTTTTTTACTAGTATAGGGGCACTAAAAGAAAAGATAGCTAGAGTTAAGGTTAGTTCTCATATTTGGTTAGTTCTTTATTTGTAGCAGTACCTATCTTTCTCTTACTCATTGTCAGGCCATTTGTCTTCTCTTAGAGGAAGCTCCTTGTGAGTGGAATTTGAGCCCCAATTGAAAATATAGCTAAAGTTAAAGTTTTGGCTAGGTTCTTGATCTATAGCCATGCCTGTCCTACCCATGAACTAATTTCAGGGCACTTGTTTTCTTTAGGGGGTGCCCTTTTTTGGCTAAATTAGGGTCAGGAATGAAAAATCAATTAGAGTTAAAGTTATTTTTGAGGTTTGCCTAGTTTCTTTATTTACAGTCACAACATTCTGTTCTAGCACTCACTTTAGAACATCTATTTCTTTTAGTGAGAGCTAATTGTGCGTGAAATTGGAGCTACAAATGAAAAGGTAATTGGAGCTAAAGTTCACTCTTATATGGGCTGACATGCACCGCAAGCGCACAGGTGTTGTAGTCTAGATTAAATATCGTCCACATGGACCAAAGCAATCTACTGAGTTTTTGTCCTTTTAAAAATGCTAAGCAAACAACTTTTTAATGGTTTGTTTAACCACGCTAAATGACTATTGTGCAACAAATTCAGGAATTTTACCAAAGAATACCTAGGGATTTGTTTTGCCTAGCAATGAGTTAAACCCTTGAATTAAGCATGTGGTCTTCTCTAATGTGGATGATTTAGAATTCAATCTTTTCTCTCAAAATAAATCAAATCGCCTAAACTAATCCAATTACCATTCTTTCAAATGTCCTTGTTTTTGTCCAAGTTATACATCTTGATTGCCAATTTCTCCTCCTAACAAGAAACTCTTTTTCAAGAATTACTAGGTCAAGTTCAATCTTGATAGTCCATAGTGAGTTTTTCCTTTCAAATTTCACTCCACTGTCCATACATATGTAGGCAAATTGGGTCACACTCATTCACATGAATTCAAATACAATATAGAATAGAATCATTCCAAAATAAATTATGCACAAGTGATAGAATTAGGGATCCAACATCAATTTTTTGGCAAGCAAATCCCTATATTAAAGTAATCAACTTACTTATTTTCAAATTAATTCATCATCCAAATAAAATCAATAAAGAGTTCAAGAAGAAGCAAAAGGAAGACTACGCCTAGTAACTATGAAGGTTCTTCAACGGTCTTTCAATCTTCAAGCATCTAATTGTCAATTTCTACCTTCCAATCCTCTTTTTTGCTCAAAAATGATTAGAAATATATAAACTAAAGAGAGGGATGAGTAGTAAGCTGAGTGGGATGCCCTTAAATTCAGCTAAAGATTCCTTTAAATAGAAGAACGCGAGCATTCTCAGCCATACAATGAAGAAAGATGAAGAGGCTTACAGTTGTTAGCTCACCACGACCTGTCTATGGTGGCTACTAGCTTTGAGCTCTTCTTTTTTTCTTTGGCCCACAGGCATATGGGATGGGGGTGCCTCTGTAGTGGAGTCAAAATGCATTCAATTGAGAGTGAATGTTAGGCTAAAAGGTCTTAAAACCTGTAAGATACATCAAAGAAGCATACCTGAGCGTAAAATAGAAAAAGGGGTGCAAATCATCTGCTTAAAAACATAATCCCCTTGAAAATGTCATCAAATGACCTTATAAGGATGTATATTTTTAGCACTTCTCAAACAGCCCCACGGCTGCGCCATTACTTCTCCCCAAGCAATCACAAGATTTAAAATTTATTCATAACTTCCTTAGGAACAACATCAGTAGCATTTTAAATGGTAAAACCGACCCAAAGTTAGCACAAAAGTGCTCAAAACATTTAGCAATTAAATAGGCAAATAGATTTTCTAAAAGTTCCGTGAAGCTCACAATGTCAAACTTTGAATCAGTCACCCCAAATCATCTCGTACAATCACATCAGCACATGAAATAGGTAGAGTTAGAAAAACTGATAGAACCTTGCCTTAGTAATATGACACACTTCTCTCATGTTTATAAGATGTAGTAATGTTCCATCAATTCTCATTACAAAGACTCAAATATACCATCACTTGCTAAGACTCTCTAATTCATCATCACTCAAATGTAAAACACATTTTATAATCCTGAGGACTATATATAGGTTGTAATAGGACCTTAGGTAAAGATAAGAGGGGAATAAATATTTTTAGGACTAGGAGCTAAGCTCTCCAACGTTCTCAGGAAATACACTCCTCAAACCAATACTACTCAAACAAATAAATAAATCCCCTTACACAAATCAAATGAGGAGAATAGAGTTGAAACTCGAAAACAATTATATACAGTCCAATAATGCCAAACTCTTTTTTTCAACATAGAGATTGCCCATGGGTATAAACATCAAACTCTTTTTCAACTCTTCTCTAACCATTTTACAACAACCCAATTATTATCAAAACAAGGGATCTGTCATACGAACAATAGAACACAAATCTCTTCACCAACTAACCAAACCAAACTACCAAAAGATATCAATACTACAAGCTAACTCCCAATCAAAATATTTTAAAGTGAAACTCTCTAGGTCTTGGCGAACAAGTAAGACATGTGTTTGGGCAAGGGCTATGTATGAAGGTTCACATAAAAAATAAAAAAAATATAGGTTAAAGCTCAAAGGGGTTAGAAAGGCATATATCATGCATAACAAGCGTGGCTATATAGTTATTGTGGCTCAACAATACAAAGAATGTCTTAATCATTCACCCTAAATGTATATGCTAAGTGTGATATTGAATGAGATTCGAAGCAACTTCTAGATAATTGATGTCTAGGAAGAGTAACTCAAGAAAAGGTAAAGAAACTAAAAACTAATATATTAGTCTTTCAAAGCTCAAATACTCATGGGATATTTACTGTAACACCTCATATGCACATAACCTAGAGTTTACATTCTCTCCATTACTTTCATAAATTAGAAGTGATACCTCAATGATTGAGGCGTTACTGCCTTCCAAAAAGGACAAGACTTTGGTTATAAACAATAAACATAACAAAGCTGAACATCGTTCACCTCCATAAGGCATTCACACAATCATAAACCATAAGAACCACATATAAACAGTTTCTAATAATCTCAAAGTTTACACCAAAATATAGTAACTCTCTATAGAGTACACAGTTCTAACATCATAATATTTCACAATACAGTGCTAAAAATATTCAGAACTAGTACACCCCTGTTCCTTTCAAACCTCCTTACTCACTTATCTCCTCCAGTTGGCCTGCTATCCCCAGGGCGATTCACTGAGCATTTGCCTAAAACAAAACATGAAAACATTTGAAACTGTGAGCCGAAGCTCGGTAGATGCATTCCTGTATTGTTAACTGTTCATTGAAAAGCTGGCTGGGCCTGCATTGCAATTCATTTTAATTTAAAATAGGAAATGAGATGAACATAAAATTGCATTGCTAACTATTATCTAATAGTGAACACCTGATAACTATTACGATCTATAGATAGGTGTACACCTACCAAGCCGATCGGGGGATCTGGCCTGAAGCCACGTAGGTAACCAAAGGGCAATGTCCTGTAACTAATAATTGATGGGGTCACTAATTATGTGATAAACCACAGATTAAACTGATTTATTGATGTATTTACCAAAACATTATAATTTTGACATATATGTGTTGATTTCTAGAGATACAAACAATGAATGTACCTGGGCTTTTAATGAAACCTCACTGAGCATGATTATGCACAAAAAGGGGAGGAAATGATAGATTTGGCCCTGATTCTGTTCAAAAAAACCATTATAGGAACATATAGCTAGCAAATCTATTTATTTTCATAGTTGATAGTATTAGTTAAAAAAAGTAAAGGCTAAATAGGAACTAAAATAAATAACTCGTACCTTAACCTCCCAGTCAGCTTGAGACCTAATTCCTTATTACAGAATGCTTAAAAAGTCCACGAAACTTCCATTTATAAAGCACAACATAATTTCTAAAATAAGGTTCCTAAAATTGGGCTAGAACATAATTATGTCGGCTTCGGTCAATCCTGCGCAGTCCTAGCAAAACGGCCATAACTTTTTCCGCAGAAGTTGGATTAAAGCGATGCAAAAGGCATTTGAAATATAACTCACTGGTCTATATATACACCAAAAATATAATTTTTTAATAGGCCAAACAGTACCAGTTTAATCGTAAAGTGACCCCTGTTTTCGGTCTGTTTATAGCCCTACTGTTTTTGTTTTCCCCCTTCTTTTCACATAATTCCCCATCTAAAATCAATCTTTGAAATCATTTAACAAAGCCTTGGTCCTTCTCATCACCCTACAAAGCCATATTACTCACTTTCACTCTATAATCATCTACATGACATTTTCAATTCTTCTCTTTTTCAAACCCACTCAAAACACATCTTTGATCTTACTTATTTGCATAAATGAGCAAAATGACCTTTTATAATCAATAGGGGAAATTCCTATAATCCACCCCTTTTTCAAGAATCACACTAAGTCATTTTTCAAAGTTAAAAGACACATCAAAGAGTCATTTCTCATCTAAGTGTACACAAATAACACGCTTGATACCAAAAGAAAGTCAAACCATGCATAACTATTAAAACCCTAGCTTATGGTCAACTTAGATTCACTTTAACTCATCCAAAACCATACCAACACTACCATAATCTTTTATGCTGCTAAAGATTATGAAATCAGATACAAAACAATCCATAAACATCACTTAAAGCTTAAGCTAGCATGCTTTAAGCCTAACCACAATTAAAAACATCAAAATAACTCTCGTTTCCATCCAAATAACATGATTAAAACTTAAATCAACTAAACAAGAATCAAAACCAAAAATCCAAGGAAACAAAGTTAGGATTACTCACTTTAATGCATAGGAGAGAGGTGGGAAAAATGGTTAATGAGGGTGGGGTTGAGAGGAGGTAGTGGCTGGCTGTCAAGGTGGCAAACTGGTGGCCGGATGGGCTACTCCGGTGGTTGCAGAACAGCAACACAGCAGCAGTCAGGGGGGCCGTGGCTAGGTGGACAGAAGAGGAGAGAGGTTGTGTGATATTTGTTTTTTTTTAACCTGGCTTGAATGATCTAAAGAGTTTACTTGGCTAAGTTTTAACCTCAAAAAGTAGCTTTTAGCTAATTATAATTAGGCTTAAATCATGGTAATTAGCTAGGTTTAATTAAGCAAGATTGTTGGGCTTCAAATTGGGCCAAAATAGATTTCGCTCGATAATAAAACACTCCGCAACGATAATATTTCTGTGTAAATTGAATTTAAATTTTTGTGATGTCACGGAAAAATAAATTAAATCACTTAGATTATAATTATCAGGGTCTACTCTCAATTTTCCAAAAATTTTCATTAATAAATAAGAAAAACCCGAATTGCAAAGTGAGGGCCCAAATGATTTTTTTTCCGCACCGAGATAATTTAAATGCGAGAAATAAATGCTAGAAAAAAAAATATTAACGTGATGTAATTAAATAAATAAACTTGATTTAGGGTTGGGCTATTACAGCCTTCCCCTCTTTGAAACTTATGGACTTTATTAAAACATGCAAAATTACCTCAAATAAATGTGGATACTTGGCTTTTATTTTCTCTTCAGTCCCCCAAGTGGCTTCTTCGGAGGTATGGTTTGTCCAAAGCACCTTGACTAGAGGTATTTGCTTATTGCACAGCTGCTTAATCCTGCAATCTAGTATCTGGACTGGATGCTCTTCGTACTCTAGATCCCAGTGATTTCAATAGGTTTGGATATAATGGTATGGTCTGAATCTGGAATACATTTCCTGAACTAAGAGTTGTGAAACACATTATGCACATGTCCAAGTTCTATTAGTAGATCCAGCCGATAGGCCACAGGATTTAACTTTTCAATGATTTTATAAGGTCCAATGTATCTTGGACTTAATTTATCTTGCACTTCGAAGCCCTTGATACCCCCTAGCTGGAGAAACTTTCAAAAAAACTTTATCACCTACTTGAAACTCCAGAGGCCTCCTTCTTTTATCAGCATAACTCTTTTACTAGCTCTAAGCAACCCTAATATGCTCTCGAATTCTTCTTATTATTTCAATGGTTTCCTAAATGTTTTCGGGGCCTATATCAATGCCTCATCTAAATCACTCCAACACAGCGGGGTTCTACATTTTCTCCCATATAGAGCCTCAAATGGAGCCATGTTTATGGTGGACTGGTAGTTATTATTATAAGAAAACTCAACCAACGGTAAATCATCTTCCCATTTCCCTTGGAATTCCAAGACGCAAGCTCTTAATATGTCTTCTAGAATTTAATTCAGTCTTTTAGATTGCCCATCTGTCTAAGGGTGATAAGGGCTACTAAAGTTCAATTTGGTCCCAAAGGCTTTTTGAAGTGCTTGTTAAAAACAGGCTTGAAATCTTTGATCGCTATCTGATACTATGTGTGAGGGAATCTCGTGTAGTCGGATTATCTCTTTAACATGCAGCTGGGCTAGTTTTTGAACTCCCCAAGTGTCCTAAATTGGTAGAAAATGCGCAGATTTAGTAATCCCATGATAAAGTCCATTGAAATTGAATCCCACTTGAAAGTGGAAATTTCTAAAGGTCTCAATTCACCTATGGGCCGCTGGTGTTCAGCTTTGACCTTTTGGCAAATCAAACACTTGTCCACATACTCTGTGATTTCCTTATTCATATTATTCCACCAAAAATATTGCCTTAGGTCTCTGTACATCCTAGTGCCTCCTGGATGCACCAAGTATCGAGTGTTGTGAGCCTCCTTTAAGATCTGCTTCCTTACTTCCACATTTTTGGGTACATACAGGCGATTCTGGAATTGTAGGGTCTCATCCTTATATATTACAAACCTAGGAGACATCACTTTTTCTACATTTTGCTTTATTCTTTAGAGTTTAGGATCACTTTCTTAGTTCACCCAATGTCCTCCACTATGGATGGTTATAAGGTAAGTGTTGATAATTGAACATTTGCTAGCCCATGGGGCACTAGTTGAATTCCGAAGTCCTCAAGCTCTTTCAAGAGACTCAACTGAATAATCACCACAGCGTTTGAGCTATGTTGCGCTTTCCTACTCAGGGCATCCGTTACAACATTTGCTTTTCCTAGGTGGTATTGAATATGCAAATCATAGCCTTTAAGCAACTCAAGCCAATACCATTATCTCAAATTGAGCTCCTTCTGGATAAAGATATACTTTGAACTTTGATGGTCAGTATAGATCTTGCATGGTACCCCATATAAGTAATGTCTCCAAATTTTTAGTGCAAAAACCACAGCTGCTCATTCCGAGTTATGGGTAGGATAATTCTCCTCGTAAGGCTTAAACTGTCGGGAGGTATAAGTTATTAGTTTGTCTTTCTACATCATAACACAGCCCAAATAGGTCTTTGAAGCATCACTATAAATGGTGTACTCCTTACCTTCCATTGGTAGCATTAGGATTGGGGCAGTAGTTAATCACTGCCTTAGTTCTTGAAAAGCCCTCTCACATTTCTCTGTTCACTCAAATTTATTTGTTTTCCTCAGCAAATTAGTCAGGAGCGAAGCTATTTACTAAAAGTCCTTAACGAACCTTTGATAATAACCCACTAAACCCAAAAAGCTTCTAATCTAAGTGACATTGGTAGGCCTTGACCATTCCGTGATTGCATTCACCTACTAGGGTTCACCTTAATTCCTTGTTTTACAACTACATGTCTTAAGAATACCACTTCTTCCAACCAAAATTCACACTTCTTTAATTTGCCATAGAGCTTATGCTCCCTCAAGGTCTGTAACACCATCCTCAAATGGTAAGCATGTTCCTCTCTGTCCTTACAATAGATAAGAATGTCATCTATGAACACTACTACAAACTTGCCTAAATAGAGTTTGAAAACTCTATTTATAAGATCTATGAAAGCTATATGGGCATTGGTTAGGCCAAACAGCATCAGCATGAACTCATAATCACCTTACCTGGTCCTAAACTCAGTCTTGGGAATGTCTTCAGGTTTAATCCTAAGTTGATGGCATCCTGACCTCAAATCAATCTTAGAGAAGACTCCTACTCCTTGTAGTTGATCAAACAAGTCATCTATTCGCAGCAAAGGGTATTTGTTTTTGATGGTAATCTTGTTTAGCTCCCTATAGTCAATACATAGCCTTAAGGTTCCATCTTTTTTCTTTATGAACAACACTAGGGCACCCCATGGTGACACACTTGGTATGATAAATCCCTTCTATAATAGCTCATCTAACTAAATCTTCAGTTCTTTAAGCTCAGTTGGGGCCATACGATATGGGACTTTGGAGGTAGGTTAGGCACTCGAGATTAATTTAATTACAAAATCAATTTCCCTCTGCAGAGGTTGTCTTGGTAACTCCTTAGAAAAACCATCTTTAAATTCACAAACTAATGGAATATTTTCTGCTCTGTCTTCTTTTATTTGGGTGTCAATAGCATAGCACTAATATCCAATACACCCCTAACGTAACAGCTTACTTGCTTTCATAGCAGAAATCAAGGGACAAGATTTTTCCTCTTTCTGTCCATTGAAACATACTTCTCTGCCTTTTCCTTCATTCAAAATAACCATAAGATCTTCACAATCAATCTTGGACCCATAAGTGTGCAACCAATTCATTCCCAAAATGACGTCAAAATTGGATAGATCAAATTGTAACAATTCCTAAGGAATGTGGTTCCACCAATGGTGATGGGAACAAGTTTATAGGAGATGGGGTATTCAACTACAGAATCATTGGGTAACTTGATCCTATAATTGGTTTCCGTCATCCTGTTCTTAACATTCAATTGCATGGCCGATCGGCTGGATATAAATGAATGAGTAGCACCCGAATTAAATAATAAACAAAATAGCTTTGAATTGAAAAAGAGAGTTCCGGTGACTACTGTACCAGAGGCGACAGCTTCCTTCTTCTCGTTACATACGCCCATCCTACTACTGCAGGCCATAGAGGTGGGGGCCCTTGGTGAGGTGGGGCTAAGGGTTTTGCTGCACCTTTGTCTACAGCCTTCAATCTTTGGGGGCCTGCAGCGATGAGGTGTTCAGGGCTTCCACGCCACATGCACTTGTTGGTTCATACTCGGCATTCAGGGGTGGCGTGATTTGTTCTTCAACATTTCCCACAGGGCTCTGCTGAGCCTACAGGATGGCTTTTGGGAGGAGAGAGAGAAGGTTTCTTTTAGTTCACACTCTCACTTAGAGCTCCTCGCTCAATCGATTTTCTCTTTTAGTTGATAGGGTTTTGGGCCTTCAACTCTATCTTCACTCGCTCCACTTCAGCTGCTTGTTTAACTCCTGGTAGGTCAAGATTGGTTGCCCAACAGACTGATTTTGAGTTTAGAAGGCCAAACCCTCTTCAGGCCTCCTCATCTTTAACCTTTTCGATGACACAAATTCAGGGACAAATCTGGATAATTCTATAAACTTACTGGCATACTACATAACAACCATATTACCACTCATCTTCAGTTCCATAAACTCTTTCTTCTTCTGCCTTTGGACCACAACTAGGTAAAGTTTTGCCCTCAACTGCTCCTGGAATTTAATTCATGTGAATTAAGGCCCTACGAACCTACCCTTAATAATGTTCCACCAAATATTAGCTTCACTAGTAAAATAATACGTCCCAATGTTTACTTTCTTTTCTTCTGGAACCTCTACCACTATAAAAATTTTCTCTATTCCCTGTACTCATTCCTCCAATTCCACTAGGTCATACTTTCTGTCATACGCTTTAGGGTTGCGTCGTGCTACCCTATTAGCTAATTTGTCATCTTTAGGAAGGGTTTCAGTAGGTACTTGTGGAGTCCGCTTCATAAGTTCCACAATTAAGATCGGCCAGTAGTTCGGGTTCCCAATATTGTTAGCTAACTCAGCGGGAATTGGTGGCATCTCTCCAAAATTTGATGGCACATTACATGAGGCTTGTTCACCCGATCCCTGGTCATAGTCCAAGTTATCCCCTATATAAGTCTTCGCATTGTTTTGCACCGATTCAGACATTCTGATCATATATTAAACGAAACAATTCAATCACTGGAAGAACCCAACGTATAAGATAAGCATGCCCAACAAATACATTTAATATGGCTTAAATATTATTTAAGATAGAACCTAAAGCTTCATTATATCATTCCATAACTGCTGGTTTACATACATTACTACTTGTTTATATACATGATCAACAAAAGTATATCACAACTAACTAACTAAGTAAGGTCAGCTCTGACTCTTACCCCAAACCAAACCACTAACTAGCCCCCAGACACTAAATCCGTCACATGCTCAAAAAGAGAAACGAACCATGTCATCACGGTTTGAAGGATTTGACTGAATATATACAATGTCATATGCTACACAAAATGCATCGATCTAATCCGACCATGCGATATACATGCGAGGATTAGAGTGTAACCTACTGAAGTCAACATCTGAAACAACTTAGCGATCCCTAGACAGATCGTAATCTGCGTCGGACTCATCCTCAGGCTCCTCGCCAGAGTCAATGCTGTTATCTGATGCTCCTGATTCTACCTCGTCAATCTCCTGATCCTCCTGCTGCTCTCTCATTACCTCATCGATCTCCTAGTCAATCTGCTGCTCCCGCACTACCTTATCGACCTCCTAATCCTCCTCTGGATCATCCTCTTCCTCTAGATGGTCCTCAAGACCCTCTATGGGCTCGTAATCGGGACCAAGTACCATCATCTCCGACGTGTCGGAGAGATCCACTACCACATGAACCTCCACGGGACTGTCGGGCATCTAAGGAGTGCCCAGTGTAAGCGGCGATGATGGTCCCCATGTAGGTGCAGGTGGTGCAGGCAGGGGATGTGCCTGGTGTAAAGAAAAAATATGCTAAAGGATCTCCATGGTGGCCCCCCTCTGCTCGAACTCCTCCCGCAGCATCAACTCTGAGGTGATCGTAGCCCAAGCCCCTTGTATCTAGGTTTCCTATCATCATGAAATCACGATAACAGATTCTAAACTCGACCCATGGGTTAACTGTAGGTAAGAACCATAATAATCTACATGCACGGACCATGATGTTACAGAACTCGGAGAAAGGGTCCTGTGTAGGAGCTGTCATACTGGCGTGTAACAGTGAAATATGGGCAGCCACAAATGTACCAGCCGTCATATTAATGGCATAAGGATCTATCTAGCAAGAAAAACACAAATAAGGGGCATGTAGAAGATAAGCAATATACATTGCTAACATCATAAGTCTCTAATAATATACGATATCCCTTACTAATAAACCTTCTCACCCTCCTACATCTAAACTCAATACTCTGTATCCCGTCAAGAAAATCAAAACCTGGCTTTGATACCAAATTTTCAACACCCCAGTTGCACATAACCCATAGTTTACATTCTCTCCATTAATTTCACTAATTAAAAGTGATAACCCAATAATCGAGGCGTACCATCTTCCAAAAAGGACAAGACTTTGCTTATAAACAGTAAACACAACAAAGCTGAACATCACTTACCTCTATAAGGTATTCATACAATCATAAACCATCAGCACCACATATAAATAGTTTCTAACAATCTCAAACTTTTCACTAAAATATATTAACTCCCTGCAGAGTACACAGTTCTAATATCAGAATATTTCACAATACAGTGCTAAAAACATTTAGAACTAATACACCACTGTTCCTTTCAAACTTCCCTGCTCATTTATCTCCTCCTATCGACCTACTATCCTGAGGGTGATTCACTGAGCATTGGCCTAAAATAAAACATGAAAACATTTCAAACTGAGAGTTGAAGCTCAGTACATGCATTTCTGTATTGTTAAATGTTCATGGAAATGCTGGTTCGGTTTGCATTGTAATTCATTTTAATTTAAAATAGGGAATGAGATGAATATAAAACTGCATTGCTAATTATTATCTGATAGTGAATCCCTAATAATTGTTACGATCTGCAGATATGTGTACACCTACCAACCACTAATTAAACTAATTCATTGATGTATTTGCCAAAACATTATAATTTTGATAAATATGTGCTGATTTCTAAAGATACAGGTAATGAACGTACCTGGGACTTTTAATGAAATCTCACTTAGTATGATTATGTACAAAAGGGGGAGGAAATGATAGATTAGGCTCTAATTTTGTTTAAAAATATCCTTATAGGAATATATAGTTAGCAAATGTATTTATTTTCATTGTTGATAGTTTTAGTTAAAAAAATAAAGGCTTAACAGGAGCTAAAATAAACAACTCGTAACCTAATCTCCTGACCTCAGCTTGAGACCTATTTCCCCAATATAGAAAGCTTAAAAGTCCCACAAAACTTTCATTTATAAAGCAAAACATAATTTCCCCAATAGGGTTCCGAAAATTGGGCTAGAACACAATTGTGCCAGCTTCGGTCTATCCTGCGCACTCCTAGAGAAACGGCCATAACTTTTTCCACAGAACTTGGATTAAAACGATTCAAAAGGCATTTGAAAGATAACCCACTGATCTATCTACCACCAAAAATACAAGTTTTTTATGGTCCAAACTATACCAGTTTAATCGCAAAGTGACCCCTATTTTCGGACTGTTTATAGCCCTACTGTTCCCCCCCCCTCTTTTTCGCATAATTCCCCATCTAAAATCACTTCTTGAAATCATTTAACAAAACCTTAGTCCTTCTCATCACCTTACAAGGCCATATGATTCAATTTCACACCATAATCATCTACATCAAATTTTCCATTCTTCTCTTTCTCAAACCCACTCAAAACACATCCATGATCTTACTTATTTGCATAAATGAAAAAAATGACCTTTTATAATCAATCGGGAAAATTTCCATAATCCGCCCCTTTTTTAAGAATCACACCAAGTCATTTTTCTAAGTTAAAAGACACATCAAAGATTCACTTCTCATCCAAGTATACACAAATAAAATACTTGATACCAGAAGAGAGTCAAACCATGCACAATCATTAAAACCCTAGCTCATGGCCAACTTAGATTCACCTTTAACTCATCCAAAACCACACCAACACCACCATAATCGTTTATGATGCTAAAGATTACTAAATCAAATACAAAACAATTCATAGACATCACTTAAAGCTTAAGCTGACATGGTTATGGACAACCCTAAGCCCTACCTTGCTTCAAGCTTAAGCACAATTAAAAACATCAAAATAACTCTTGTTTCTATCTAAATAACATGATTAAAACTCAAATCAACTTACACAACAATCAAAACCAAAAATCCAAAGAAACAAAGTTAGGATTACTCACTTTAATGCCAAGGAGAGAGGTGGAAAAAGTGGTTGATCAGGGTGGGGCTGAGAGGAGGTGGTGGCTGGCTGTCAAGACGGCAAACTAGTGGCTAGATTGGCTACTCCAGTGGTGGCAGAACAACAACACAATAGCAATCAGGGAGGTTATGGCTGGTTGGAGAGAAGAGGAGAGAGGTTGTGTGATTTTTTTTTTTTTTGCCTTGGCTTGAATGGTCTAAGGACTTTACTTGGCTGAGTTTTAACCTCAAAAAGTAGATTCTACTACTTGTAATTAGGCTTAAATTATGGTAATTAGCTAGGTTTAATCAAGCAAGATTGTTAGGCTCAAATTGGGCTAAAATAAATTGGGCTTGGCAACAAAACGTTCCGTAACGATAATGTTTTTGGGTAACTCGAATTTTAATTTTTGTGAAGTTACGGAAAAATAAGTTAAATCACTTAGATTATAATTATTAGGGCTTATTATCAATTTTCCCGAAGTTTTTGTTAATAAATGAAAAAAAGAACCCCAAATTGCCAAGTGAGGTTCCGAATGAATTTTTTCCCCCACCAGGATGATTAAATGTGATAAATAAATGCGAGAAAAAAATATTAACATGATATAATTAAATAAATAAACATGATCTAGGATTAGGCTATTACATTTACTAAGGTCATAAATAGCTCATTAGGACTCACATGCCAATATTCAAGCAAAGAATTACGGGGCAATCAATTTGCACTCAGCACATGGTCAAAACATAAAGCATATTTTTTAAAAATTCATTTCCAAACAAATTTATTCAGTATGGGGCATATCAATGGATCATATCAAACCAAATAAGACTATCCCGTCTGTAAATTTCATCATCGGAGGATTTTTTGCTTTTTTTCAATATTTTTTCTTTTTCTTACATTTTTGTTTTTAAGAATGTAATCCTAAACGAGGTTAATCCTAAAATGTGAAACTTCTTTAAATGTCATGCTTCTAATACCACAAAAACATAAGAAATGCAAAACTACAAGAACGAAACTTGATGCACTAACTACATGCTCTAGCTACATAAGGTTAATCCTAAAATGCAACTTTAAATGAAATAATGTACACTATATACAAATCCAAAAACTCAAGAAACTAGGCATCAGATGCCATCATTCAACTCAACTTTCCCATGCTGGGACAAACCATAGTCCTCAATGCAGCCACAGATGTATAAAAGAGAAGGAGGAGTACCAAGAAGCAATGAGAAGGGAGGAGGAGAAGGAGGGTGCAAGGGGCTGCCTTGAGAGATATGCCAATCTCTCTAAGTCTCAAGGCATGCCCTAAAGTCCTAGAAATATTGTTTCTGGGGGGCAATCATGCCACGGACCTTATCATGCCGCCTTTAAATATTGCCCATTAATTGGCATTGATCACATATAAGCACAAATTTCCTTGCATCCTTGAAAAGAGTGGGCCAATAGAAGCCCGCTTAAAGAAACTGAACAATAGTCTTGTCTGGACCAAAATGTCCACCATAAGTTGAAGCATGGCAATGGTGAATGACCCTAGGGACCTTATCTTTGGCAAACATCATCGACAGATACCATCTCTATATAACTTATAGAGTAAAGGTCCCTCCGATACATAATACTTAACATCAGCTAAAAACTTCTTCTTTTGTGGATAGGACACCCTGGGATGCAACATTCCACACACTTTACAGTTTACCAAAGCAGTATACCATGGAGTTGCTTGGTGACAAATGGCAAGGTGTTTGTCATCCAGAGATGAATTGTCGATGGGAATCTCTTCAATAGGAGTGGCCTTAGGGCCCAAGCGGGATAAGTGATTGGCAACTAGATTCTCTAGCCCGACCTTATCATGAATCTCCAAATCAAACTCTTGGAGAAGAAGAACCCATCGAAAGAGACGGGACTTAGTGTCAGACTTCTTTAATAGGTGCTTCAATACAATGTGATTGCTGAAAACTATCACCTTAGAATTGATCAAGTATGAACAAAATTTTTCCAAGGCAAATACAATCGCTAAGAACTCCTTCTTCATGGTAGCATAATTTAATCGAGCTTTATCAAGAGTTCAGCTCGCATAGTAGATGGCATATGGCTTTCTATCCTTCCTTTGTCCTAGACCGGCTTCACATGCATAATCGTTCACATTGCACATTACTTCAAAAGGAAGCTCCCAACCCGATGTTTGTATCATCGGAGCCAAAACTAATGTCTCTTTCGACATGAGAAAAGCACTTAAACACTTCTTATTAAAGTCAAGAGGTACATCCATGACGAGCAGTTAGGTGAGAAAGTTTGCAACATTCAAAAAATCTTTAATGAACTGCTAGTAGAAACCGACATGCAAAGAAACGTCTTTATATCCTTCACATAATTTAGCGATGGTAATCTCTCAATCACCTCCACCTCTACTTTGAGAACCTTAATACCTTTATTAGAAAAAATGTGCCTAGGACAAACCCCTTTTGTACCATAAAATGATGCTTTTCCTAATTCAATACCAAACTCATATCTTTACATGTTTGTAATACTTTTAACAAATTGTACAAAATGATTAAAAGATGCTCCGTACATAGAAAAATCATGCATCAACACCTCCATAATGTCCTTAATAAAATTAAAGAAAATGGTCATCATACACCGTGAAAAGGTGGCAGGGGTATTGCATAACCCAAATGACATCCTCCTATAAGCAAATGTCCCATATGGACAAGTAAATATGGTCTTTTTTTTATCACTAGGGTGGATAGGAATTTGGAAACCCCCCCCAATACCTATCTAGATAGCAAAAATAAGAGTTCTTGGCCAACCATGCAAGCATTTAGTCGATGAAGGGAAGGGAAAAATGGTCCTTATGGGTGACCTTGTTTAACTTCTTATAGTCAATGCACATGCACGAACCTTTAACTATCCTAACAAGAATTACTTCATTGTTGTCATTTTCCAAACCACCATCCCCCCTATCTTAGGGACAACATGGACCAAGCTTCCCCACTTACTATCAGAGATAGGGTAGATAATGTTGGCCTTAAGCAATTTTAGAAATTCTTTTTTAACCATCTATTTCATGTTGGGATTCAACCTGGTTTGGTGCTCAATTGAAGGCTTATAGTCATCTTCCAGCAAAATGTGATGCAGACACATAGAAGGGTGAATTCCTTTTAACTCATTAATATATATCCCATCGCCTTACGATGCAGTCTAAGTGCTTTAATTAAAGAATACATTTAAGATGCACATGGATTAGCATTAACAGTCACAGGATATCTAGAGTTGGGGTCAAGAAATTCATATCTCAAAGAGAAAGGGAGAGGTTTTAATTCTACCTCAAGGCCGCACTTGTCATCAAACAAGGGCTTATCATCAATCACTAGCTCTTCCACCTTTATAAAGGAAGGTCGAACTTGTGGAGAGGCTTCCAAAAAGTAAGCACAAACGGCAACTTTAGGTTTCTTATCCTTAGAAGTGCTGCCATTCAACATACAATGCTCAAGAAGGTTACTAGAAACATGGTTAGTGACTTCTTTTACCAAATTATCAATCACATCGATTCTACAGTGCTCCTTAAAAATAGAAGGAAATTTAGAAGCGTTAAATAAGTTAAACTCCACATAACCACCCTTCACATTAAAGGACAATTTATCATTCTTTGCAACGATATGACACTTGATCATGGATAGGAAAGGCCTCCCAAGAATGAGTGGGGGTTCGTGTATCCTCTTCTATTTCAAGGATCACAAAATCAACCAGTACATCAAAATATCCCACCTTAATGGGGACATCCTCTAAAACACCCACGGCTATTTTATAGAATGATTCGCCAATTACAAGGAGATGGAGGTGGGTCTCATTTCTCCTAAGTCAAGCTTCTCACACATAGAAAGGGGAATCAAGCTTATACTTGACCCCAAATCACACAAAGCATGGCCAATATACACATTCCCGATCGAGCAAGGGATGAAGAAACTACCTGGATCCTTAAGCTTATTTGAAGCTTATTTTAGATTACGTCATTGCATTCTTCAGTCAAGGCCACAGCCTCATGCTCTTCTAGTTTCTTTTATTAGGCAAAATCTCTTTGCAAAATTTAGTATAGGAAGGCATTTGATACAAGGCATCAATGAATGGAATATTCATGTAGAGTTTCTTTGAGACCACTAAGAACTTAACTACAAATTAAGCTTAGCTTTAGCCATTCTTTGAGAGAAAGGCAGAAGCAGAGTGTAGGGTTTTGGCGAAGTATGTTTAGGGTCCTTAGGAACTTCATTAGTATCCTTCACTGCATCATCATCATGAATATCATTAGAGGGACTAGATACCTCTTTCTTAACAGCAACATTCTTATCATCATTCAAACTCCCATCATTGCTAACCCCTTTAGGCACCTCTAGTCTCCCTCAAAAAGAATAATGGCATTACATTGCTGCCTAGGTTAGATTCAAGCTTACTAGGAAGTCTACCCGAGAGTGTAAGCGAAGAGCTAGTTTGTTGGAAAATTTGGGCTTCCAACACCTTATTGTGAGTAGTAAGCACATAAACCTTAGAGGCTAATTACTTTATTTACTCATCTTGCTTTTGTTGTGCCGTAAGCATAGTCTCCATCATAACTTCTGAGTTAGATTTTTGGGGAGCTGGTTAGGGAAAAGAAGGTCTTCGAAGCTCAATGGGTGGTCTAGCATTCAGTTTGAGCATGCTGAAAGGGTTAGAGCTATACCAGAAATTTGGGTGATTCCTCTAACCCATATTGTAGGTATTAGAATAAGGGTTATTGGTCGATCTCGGATTATTGTTGACATAATTGACTTGGTCAATAGTTTCTTGGGCAAAATGCCTTCCAACATGGTAACTTATAGTCAAATGGTCAATGGAACCAAAAATTTCACATGGGGGAGGGGCACTTGAATTCACTACATTAACATTCAGATGATCCAATATTTGAGTCATAGCATCTACTTGAGCAAAAAGTAAAGCAATTGCTTTAACTTTAAGCTTACCTCCAACCCATTTGGATTGACCTCTCTTATTGGACCATTGATAGTTGTTGAGTGCCATCTCCTTAACCAAATTGTAGACCTTATCCTTCATTTCATTCATCAAGGTGCCACCCACCCCTGCATACATAGTAGATCGTATAGGTTGAGCAATTTCATTATAGAACGTTTGCATAATCATCTACTTTTGGAGCCTATGGTGAGGGCAGAAATGCAATAAGCCCTTGAACCACTCCTATGCCTTGTAGAGCATCTCATCTTCCCTTTGAGAAAAGGTAGTTACTTGGTTCCTCAAGCTTGTCATCTTACCAGATGGGAATTTGGCAAGAAAGGCCATAGTGAACTCAACCGAAGTTGGGATAGAACCTAGAGGAAACAAATGAATCCACACCCATGCCTTATCCTTCGGTGAAAAGGGAAATAATCAAAAGCAAATAGTGTTGGTACAGACTCTGTTATGTTTCAACATATCACACATCTTCAAAAAGACTGAAAGATATATAGTAGGTCCTCCATTGGGAAACCAACAAACTGTGCCTGTTGGACCATAGAGGAGAGGGTTGTCTCAAGCTTAAAGTTATAAGCTTTCACTATTTGTCAGACAATACTAGATGTGATGCCTTGGACTCTCAGGATAATGAAATCCCGAAGTGTCCTTTACCAATCTCCCATTCCATTGACCATTTTATATGAGGTATCAAGGGCCTTGCGCCTTTGCTTCTCTAGCCTTTGCTTATAACTCCTTAGATGAAAAATCATCTCAATCTCAGGATCAGGTTCGTATGGGAATAAACTTCATATTAAATGGAAAAAAATCCTTCAAGCATCAATAGAAGCACTATCAAAGAAAATCAAAAGGTAATGACAAAAGTAATTAGTCAATTCTATAAGGATTAACTCAATATTTAAATAATTAGCCCCCTACAACGGTGCCAAAAACTTGACGTACACAGCAAGCACACGGGTGTTGTGGTCTACATTAGACATCATCTTCGGGGACCAAAAAGTAATCTATTGAGTTTTTGTGCTTTCAAAAATGCTAAGCAAATAAGTTTTTAATGATTTGTTTAACTATGCTAAATGACTATTAGACGATAAATTTGGGAATTCTATCAAAGAAAAGCATCTAGGGATTTGTTTTGCCTAACAAAGAGTTAGACCCTTGAATTAAGCATGTCTCTTCTCTGGTTTGGATGATTCGAAGGAATACAATATAACTTAATTTAATCTTTTCTCTCAGCATAAACCGCATTGCCTAAACTAGTCCAATTACCATTCTTTCAAATGTCCTTATTTTAGTTTAGGTTCTAGATCATGATTGCTAATTTCTCCTCTTAACATACAACTTTCTTTCAAGAATTACTAAGTCAAGTTCAATCTTGCTAGTCCAACAGCCTCCTTTTGGTATTTCACTCAACTATCTATATATATACAAGCCAAGTTGGCCAAACCAACTCACATCAATTCAAACATAAGATAGAATAGAACCATTTCAAAATAGATTAAGCATAAGTGATAGAATTAGGGACCCAACATCAATGATTTGGCAAAAAAATCCCTATATTAAAGTAAACTACTCACTCATATTGAAATTAAACATCATCTAAATAAAATCGGCAAAAAGTTCAAGAAGAAGCAGAAGGAAGAGTATGCTTACCAACTATGGAGGTTCTCTAACGATCTTTCAATCTTCAAGCATCCAATTTTTAATTTCCTCCTTTCAATCCTCTAATTGTTAAAAAATGATTAGAAATCTATAAACTAAAGGGAGGGATCAGCGATAGGATAAGTGGGGATGCCTTTGCTTTCAGTCAAAGATGCCTTCGAATAGAAGAACTTGAGCATTCTCAGCCAATGAAGGAAAATAAAGTGCCTGAAGTTTTCTGCTCACCACAACCCATGGTGGTCACAATGGGCCGTCGGTGATGGTTGCTAGCTTTGAGCTCTTCTTTTCTTCTTTGTTCCATAGGCATATGGGATGGGGGTACCTCCATGGTGTGTCAAATGCATCCAATTGAGGGTCAACGTTGTCGAAAAAGGTCTTAAAACCTACAAAATACATCAAAGAAGCACACCTAAGTGTAAAAATAGAAAAAGTGGTGCAAATCGTCTGCTTAAACACACAATCCCCTAGGAAATGCTGTCAAATAATTCTAAAATGATGCATATTTTCAGCACTTATCATGGGCCTAGGTCATTATTTATAGACACACCTTTTTTTTTACTGCATTAAATTTAGGGCATTGGTTTCCTCTTAGTGGAAGATATTTGTGGGCTAAATTTGAGTAGCAATTTAGAGTTAAAGTTAGTTCTCAAGCTTAGGTAGGTTCTATTATTTGTGATCACACCTTTGGTTCTATAGCACTAATTTAAGATATTTATTTTCTCTTACTGGGGCCATTTTGTGAGTGAAATTGGAGACCAAAAAGAAAAGAAAACGTAAGTTGAAGATAGTTCTTAATTTTGACGAGGTTCAATATTTGTAGTCACACCTTTCATTCTCTTACACTAATTTCAGGGCATTTGTTTTCTCTTAGTGGAAGCTCTTTGTGGGTGAAATTGGAGCCCTAAAAGAAGATCAACTTAGAGTTAAAGTTAATTCTTAAGTTTAGCTAGTTTCTTTACTCATGGCAAGACCATTTGTTCCCTTGCACTCATTTTATGGCAGACATTTTCTTTTGGCCGATGCTTGTTGGGTGTGAAATTAGAGCCCAAATGAAAAGAAAACTAGAATTAAAGGTATTTCTTTGTTTAGCTAGCTTTTTTACTGATTACAACACCTTTTGTTCTCCTACACGCATTGAATTAAAGAATGTGCTTTGAATTTATTCAGCAAATGTGAGAAATGACAACCTTGATGATTAGTCACCAATGTCAATGATAAACAGAATTAAAGAGCACAAATAAAATGGGATAAAACACACGATATTTTTATAATGTTCACCCCTCCAAACAAAGCTAGTCAGTGCCTAAGGCACTTATTCCCATAGGATTTAATCACCTCCACTTCTTGTTCACTTGAGAAGTACACACCAATGACCTTAGCTTTATACTCTGTCTAGCATTCCAATATCACTCGGCTAAGAAATCTCAATTAGCACACTCACTAAGTATTAATCTCGTAATACCTAGCTACCCAAGTAAGTTTCCCTACTTGCTACAATTCCCTTTGAAATATTCAATTGAAGAATAATTACATAAGAATGATTTGCACTTGAGCTCTTTTCATGGTGTAGTTCTTTCTTATGGCTAGCAATATGCTTCAACTCTCGTTTTTGTAGATTTCAAACTCTTCTTGACTGTTGGAGCAATACTTCCTAAATCTTCGATGCTATTCTGCCTACAAGCAATGGCATTGATTCAAACTATGGTATTTCCAAACTTAGCTTTTCATTGACGATAAGGCTAGATCTTGATTGCGGAGAGAATAGCTTGATTTGAACTTCAATGATCTTACCATAATCAATTAAAATAATTTATAAATGAGCTTAAGATTGATTTATTATAACTTTCCAAAATCAGGTCAAATAAAATCTTTATAAGATCTTAGACATTAAGCAAGGACGTATTGCATTATAAGATACAATCCATTTAGATAAAAGTAAAGGATTATTTCTAGAAATATTAATAGCAATAAATCTCCTAGAATGAACTAATATGGCATATAAATCATTTTTACTAAAAGTGATTCTACTATAACCAAATTCAGATAATCTAACTTTGATACTCTACCTCTGCATAGTCAAGATTGTTTAGTGTAGCTCAATGCATTCAAATTAAGCTTTTGTCTTTCACTCAAAACATCCAATGTTCTTGTGATGTGGCATTGAAACAATCGATGAGATTGAGGGAGTCTTCACTCATTTTGGAACATTTGTTTCCTTGTGGTGCAAACTATTTATGGGGGAAACTGCAGGTCCAAATAAAAAGACAACATGAGTTGATGTTAGCTTTGAGATTTGGGTTGAATCTTGATTTGTGACTGCATCTTTTGTTATCTTGAAAACATATTGGAGCATTTGTTTTATCAAAGAAGAAGGTCTTTCTGGAAGAAATTGAAGCTCTAAATGAAAAGACAACTATAGTTATAGTTAGTTCTTAAGTTTTGTCAGGTTTTATAGTTGAAGCACATCTTTCGTTCTTTCCACTAATTATAGAGCACTATTGTCCACTTGGTGGGAACTCTTTGTGGGTATTATTGGATCCTAAAAAGGAAAGACAACTAGAGCTAAAGTTAGTTCTTAAGTTTGGTTAGTTTCTTTAATTGTAGCCACACCTTTCGTTTCTCATGGTGGGAGCTCCTTTTGAGTGAAATTCGAGCCCACATTGAAAAGACAGCTAGAGTTAAAATTTTTTCTTATGTTTGGCTAGCTTCTTGATTTGTATCCATGCCTTTCATTTATTGCACATTTTAGGGCATTTGTTTCCCCCAGTAGAAGCTCTTTGTTCGTGAAATATGAGCCCCAAATGAAAAGATAACTACAGTCAAAACTAGTTCTTAATTTTAGCTACATTGTTGATTTATAGGTTCTCTTACATGTATTTTGGGGCATTTGCTTCCTTCAAATGGGAGCTATTTGTGTGTCAAGTTGGAGCCACAAGTTAAAAAAAAATTGAATTAAAGTTGATTCTTAGGTTTAGCTAGGTTCTTTTTTTTAGCAACACTTTTTGTTCTCTTACAAACATTATGGAGTGTTTATTTTCTCTTAGAGGGCACTATTTTTTTTTTCCCTAATGAAATTAGGACCCCAAATGAAAAGACAACTATAGTTAAAATTAGTTCTTGATTTTGTTTAGGTTTTATATCCATAGTCACACTTTTCGTTCTCTTGCACTAATTTTAGGTCACTTGTTTACTTTCGTTGTGAGCACTTTTAAGTTGAAATTATAGCCTAAGAAAAAAAGACAGCTATAATTGAAGTTAGCTCTTGTGTTTAGCTAGATTCTTGATTTATAGCTACACCTTTGTTCTCTAGCACTTGTTTTAGAACATTTATTTTTTCATAGTAGGCAGTAAAATTAAAGCCCCAAATGAAAACATAACTAAAGTTAAAGTTCATTCTTACCTGTGGCAGGTTCTTTATTTGTAGCCACAACATTCGTTTTCTTGCATTCAACTTAGGGAATTTGATTCGTCTTGGTTGGAGCTATTAGTAGGATAAATTGGTGCCTCAACTGAAAAGATGAGTTAAAGTTAATTCTTAAGTTTGGCTAGTTTCTTTATTTGTTGTCATTACTTTCATTCTCTTACCCTCATTTAGGGTGTTTGTTTTCCTAGTAAGGGTTCATTGTTAGGGAAATTGAAACCCAAATGAAAAGACCACTAGGGTGCAAGTTAATTCTTTTGTTTGTCTAGGTTCTGTATTTGTGGTCATACAATTCGTTCTATTGTACTAATTTTAGCTCTATTGTTTTCTCCTTATAGGAGTTTGTTAAGGACAAATTTTTAGCCCCAATAGGAAGGACAACTAGGATTAATGTTAGTCCTTAAGTTCCATGCATTTCATTCTCTCGTGCGCATTTTAAAGCATTTGTTCCCTCATAGTGGAGCTCATTGAGGAGAAATGGGAGCTCCCATTGAAAAGACAACTAGAATTTGTTCTTAAGTTTAACTAAGTGCTTTACTTGCAGCCACACCTTTCATTCCCTTGCACTAATTTTAGGGCATTTGTGTTCTCTTAGTGGATGCTCTTTGTAGGTGAAACTGGATCCCAAATTGATCAAATAGCAAGAGTTAAAGTTAGTTCTTATGTTTGACTAGTTTCCCCATTTATAACCATACTCTTTATTCTCTTGCACACATTTTGTAATATTTGTTTCTTCTTTATAGGAGCTCGTTGCTAGTGAAATTGGAGCCCCAAATGGAAAGACAACTATAGTTAAAATTAATGCTTTTGTTTTACTTTGCTTTTAATTTGTACCACGCGTTCTGTTCTCTTGCACACATTCTAGGGAATTTCTTTTCTCCTAATAGGAGTCTTTGTGAGTGAATCGAAGCCCCAAAAGAGCAGACAGCTAGAGATAAACTTAGTTCTTATGTTTGGCTTAGTTTTTTATTTATAGCCAAACCCTTCACACCCTTTCACTAGTTTTAGGCACTTGTGTTTACTTGGTCGGCCCTCTTTGTCAGTGAAATTGGAATTTCAAAAGAAAAAACAACTAGTGTCGAAGTTAGTTTTTAGGTTTAGGTACTTTCTTTATTACTAGCCACGCTTCACAATCCCTTGCCTTCATTTCAAGGCATTTTGTTTCCTCTACATTGGAGTCTTTTGTGGGTGAACTTCGAGCCTCAAACAAAAAGACAACTGTAATTAAAGTAAGCCCTTAAAATTGGTTAGTTTCTTTATTTGTATCCACACTTTTTGTTCCCTTGGACACATTTTAGGGAATTTGTTTCCCCTTGTAAGGAACGCTTTTTGATGAAATTGGAGCCCCAAATGAAACGACAACTACAGTTAAAATTGGCTTTTATGTTTAGGCAGCTTTCAAATTCATATTCATGTCCTTTGTTCCCTCGCACTAGCATATCATTTGTTTTTATCTTGGTAGTAACTCTTTATGGGTGAAATTGAAGCCCCAAAAGATAATACAACTAGCGTTAAAGCTAGTTCTTAAGTTTGATTAGATACTTTATTTATAGTCACACCTTTTACTCTGTGGCACTCATTTTAGGGCATTTGATTCCTCTCGGTGGAAGCCCCTTGTGGGTGAAATTAGAGCCCCAAATGAAAACACGGCTTGAGTTAAAGTTAGTTCCTATGTTTGCTAGATTTTTGATTTGGAACCACACCTTTCATTTTTGTAGGGTAATTTTAGGGCATATGTTTTGCTTTGGCAACTGCTCTTTGTCAGTGAAATCAGAGCCCCAAATGAAAAGACAATGACAGTCAAAGTTAGTTTATAAGATTGGCTTGTTTCTTATTTATAACTACACCTTTCGTCCTCTTGCACTCGTTTTAGAATATTTGTTTTCTTTAGGTCAGTGCTCCTTTTGGATAAAATTGGAGCACCAAATATAATGCCAATTAGGGCTAAAACAAGTTCTTAAGCTTGGTCTGCTTCATGGTTTGTAACCACACCTTTTATTCTGTTACACACAATTGGGGGAATTAGTTTTCTCCTAGAGGAAGCACTTTGCTTTTGTTTGACTAGGTCCTTCATTTGAGCCACACCTTGTGCTCCCTTATGCTAACTATGGAGCATTTGTTTTCTTTGGTGGATGCTCTTTGTTGTTGATTTTGAAGCCCTAAATAAATAGACAACTAGAGTTAAAATTAGTTCTTATGTTTTCCTTGTTTCTTTACATATAGCTACACCTTTCATTCTCTTGGACTTATGTCAAAACATTTGTTTTCTCTTGATGGGAGCTCTTTTATATTTAAAACTGAGCCCCAAATTAGAAGGGAACTAGCGCTAAAATTAGTTCTTAAATATTGCTTGATTATAGGTTTGTAGCAACACCTTTTGTTGTCTTACACACATTTTAGGGCATCTGTTTTCTCCTACAGAGAGCCCTTTTGGGGATGAAATTTAAGCCCTAAATAAGAAGCCAACTAGAGTAAAAGCTAGATCTTAAGTGTGACTAAGTTCTCTTGTGCTTATTTTAGGGCACTTGTTCCTCTTGGTGGGAGCTGTTTTTGGTGAAATTAGACCCCAAAGCATAACACAATAAGTGTTAAAGTTAATTCTCTAGTTAGGCAACACTCTTTATTTACAGCAACACTTTTTCTTCTTTTACACTGATTTCAAGGCATTTGCTTCTTTTACAAGGAGCTATTTTGGTAAGAAATTAGCGCACCAAATGGAAAAACAAGTAGACTCAAAGTTAGTTCTTACATAATACTAGATTCTATATTTGTAGTTGCACCATTTGTTTCCTTGCGCTAATCTTAGGGCATTTTTTTCTCCTACTGGAAGTTGTTTGTTGGTGAAATTAGAGCACCACAATAAAAGGTGACTAGTGTTAAGGTTATTTCTTAAGTTTGGCTAGTTCCTTTATTTTCATCCACAACTTTTGTTCTCTTACATTCACTTCATGGGAGCTTTTGTGGGTTAAATTGGAGCCTCATTTGAAAGGACAATAGGAGTTAAAGCTAGTTAGCATGTTTGCCTATGCTCATGATCTATAGCCATACCTTTCTTATCCTTGTACTAATTTCATGGCATTTGGTTTCTTTTGGTAGCTGCTCTTGGTCATTGAAATTGGAGCCACAAATTAAAAAAACAACCAGAGTCAAGGTTAGTTCTTAACCATGGTGAGTTTCTTTATTTGTAACCATACCTTCATTCTCTTGCACTGATATTCGAACATTTTCTTTCCATTGGTTGGAGCTAAAGTTAGTTCTTAAGTTTGGCTAGGTTCTACATTTCTAGTCCAGCCTTTGGTTCTATTGCATTAATTTTAGGTCATTTGTTATCTCTAGGTTAGAGAACCTTCTACGTGATATTACAGCACCAAAAGAAAAGACAACTATAACTAAAATTAGTGCTTAAAATCGGCTAGTTTCTTTATTCATGGCCATACCTTTTGTTCACCCTTTTAAATCTTTTGATTTGTCTTAGTGGGAGCTCTCTGTGGGTGAAACTGGAGGCCCAAAAAGAAAGACAATTACACTTAATATTACTTCTAACACTAGGGTACTTTTTTTAAATTTGTTGCCATACCTTTCATTCTCTGGCACTCATTTTAGACTACTTGTCTCCTACTGGGGGTTGCTTTTTGTGGATGAAATTCGAGCTCCAAATGAAAAAAAAAAAACTAAAGTTAAACCTAATTACTAACTTCGCCACGGTTCCTTATTTGTACTCACACCTTTTATCCTGTTGCACTAATTTTAAGGCATCCATTTTCTCTTGGTGGGAGTCTTTATGGTTAAAATTGGGGCCCAATAGAAAAGTTACCTAGAGTTAAAGTTAGTTCTCCTATAGGGGATTGGTTTCCTATTGGTGGGAGTGCTTTGTGAGTAAAACTAGAGTACCAATTGAAAAGAAAACGGTAGTTAAAGTTAGTTATTTAGTTTGGCTAAGTTCTTGATTTATGGTGACATTATTAGTTCCTTGGGAATAATTTTAGGGCATTTGTTTTCCTTTCACGAATGCGATTTATGGGTGAAATGTAAGCCCCAAATGAAAATAAAATAAGACCTAAAGTCTGTTCTTAAGCTTGATTAGGTTTTGGGTTTCGAGCCACACCATTTGTTCTCTTGCAAACATTTTAGATCATTTATTTTCTCTAAGACGAAGCTATTTGTGGGTAAAATCAGAGTCCTAAATGAAAAGAGAACAAGAGTCTTAAGTTTGACTAGTTTCTTCATTTGTACCTATGGTTTTTGAGCCCTTGCATGCATTTTAGGGTGTTTTTTTCCCTTTTGAAGAGTGCTCTTTTTGCATAAAATTGGAGCCCCAAATGAAAAGACAACTAGAGTTAAACTTAGTTCTCAAATTTGGCCAAGAATAATGATTGTAGTCACTTTTTTTGTTCTTATACAATAGTTTTAAGGCATTTGCTTTCCCTTGGTGAGAAATCTTTGTGAGTGAAATTCGAGCCCTAAATAACAGATAGCTGGAGCTACAGTAAGTCACTAAGTTTGGCTAGTTTCTTTTTTTGTAGCCACAACTTTGTTCTCTTACTCAAATTTTAAGGCATTTGTTTTCTCTTGATGGGAGCTCTTTTTGGGCGAAATTGGAGCGTCAAATGAAAAGATGGGTAGGGCTGAAGTTAGTCCTTAGGTTCGGCTATTTTCTTTATTGATAGCTAGATTTTTCGCTCCCTTGTACTAATTTTTGATCCTTCATCTTTTCTTCAGGGACATCTTTGTCAATGAAAATGAAGCACCTAAGAAAAGACAACTAGAGTTAAAGTTAATTCTTAAGTTTGGCTAGGTTCTTTATTTTATGAGCACCTTTCGTTTTCTTGCACTAGTTTTAGGGAAATTGTTTTGTTTTGGTGGTCGCTCTTTGTCAAAGAAATTAGAGCCCATAATGAAAGGACAACTATAGTTGAAGTTAGTTCTTCATTTTGGCTAGTTTCTTCATTTGTAGCCACACTCTGTTACTCCACTATAGGTCAAAGGTATTTTTTTTGACGGAATTTTTGACGAGAAAAAGTTTACTTTTCGACGGAAAGTGAAATTTTTGACGGCAGTTTTGACGGAAAGAATGTCAGTCAAAAAAGCTTCGTCGAAATGATTTTTTTGACTGATCCGTCAAAAATTTTGACGGATCATTTTTGACGGACTAACATTCCGTCAAAGTCTTCCCGACGGTCCTTTTTGACGAACTGACACCTCGTCAGTATGATTTCGACGACTTTTTTGACGGACTCATTTCCCGTCAAATTAGTATTTTGATCGAATAAGCTGTCCATCAAAAACTGAATGGAATGCAAGGAATGTTTTTGACGGGCTATTTCAGCGAAGTCCGTCAAAAATTTTGACAGAAGCTGTGTACCCCATCAAAAAATTTTACGAATGCGATTAAAAATCTAATATGAACTCACATGTTTTCCCAAATGTAGCATTTTCAATTTGAATCAATGTAATCGCACATCAGGAAATAAACGAAGTGAAATTATTTATATAATAAAATTCATAAATTAACATACAGTCCAATTATAAAGATTGAAAATGTACCTACATAGGTTCCACTCACATAATCAACCAACACAACAAAAATTGTTCAACTACTAAAACACATCATAACTAATCATCGGAGGAATCACCTAAATGGGATGGATCGGGCTCATCTTCATCATCATCTTCTGACGGTGCTATTGGAGACCCAGCTTGCTGACTCTTGAAGAACCTCCAGAGTTTGCTTATCTTACTCTTAACTTTCTCCTTGTCTCGCTGCCTCGCAGCCTTTTCTTGAGCAAGCTCATGTTGGAATTTAGCTTCCTTCTCCTCGATTGCTTTTCGAAGGTCTTCAATCTCTTTTTGGCGAGCCTCCTCCGCTTGATTCATAGCCATAACAAAATGCAGATGTTACAATAACAAACAATACCCTTGAAAAATTATATATATGAATCTAAATTAAAATAATAAGTCATTCTTAATCCTACATACTATCAAAGCCTGTCCATCAAACCAAACCCGACAACAATTTTCACTCAAGCTTAGCTGAAAAGCAAGGCAACACAAATATCGAATCAATGAAGCTCAATAAAAAATTTTAATATAAACGGTCAAGAAAAATTTAGTGTAGCAAACAGCAGCAAGCTTATAATGTTCCATGCTCAAGAGGAAGAATAAACAGCAAGAACAAAAGATTTTTGGATGACATAATTTAGTCTTAACAAAGGGCCGCATAGAGAGACAGAGAGGGGAAGATAAGCGAGTCTCAGTCTCTGAGGCAAAAAGTACCTAATGTGTCATAAGCAACTTCACCAACTTTATGCTCAGTCTTCATGGATATTTCTGGCATCACTAGTAAATGAAATGAAGTAGAAAGCAACAAGGACCAACATCCCAGTCAATATTCACAAGGTTACTAGGTTATTGGCATATGAAGAAGATTAACTTGACAACTGATCAATGATGCCAATTGTAAAGACAACCACTTGTTGTATGGAGCTAATTAGAAACAACCCATTAACAAGAGAAAAACAACAAACACCATAGCATAAAATTACATACAATAAGATGAGCCAGTACCAAGTTACAAACCCCATCGCAAACACCAAAACCTCCCCCCACCCCCCCAAAGAAAAACCAAATAACCTTAGAAAAATCTAGAATTAAATCAAAAATAAAAGATCATGTTAAAACAATCAACTTTTCAGTTTTGATGCATATTATAAGCATCACCAGTAAATGAAATCAATAAGAAAGCACAAGCGACCAACATCCTAGACACTATTGACAAGGTTACCAACATATAAAGAACATTAACTTGACGGCTGCTTACATCAGTCAATGATGCCAATTGTAAAGAAAACTCCTCACAGGATAGACTTAATTAGATATGGCTCACCAAAAACAGAAAAACAATAACCAACACAGCTTGTATGCGAGAAGAGTCACTAACAAGTTACCAACCCTCACACCCCTCTGCCCCCAACCACCCACCAAAAAAAAAAAAAAAAGGAAACATGGCCTTAAAAGAGTCCAGAATTAATTCAAGTTTCATTTTGTCTCAAGAAAAAGTAACCCCTACAACCAAAACAATAGACATGAGGAAGCAATAGCATAGAAAAGCTAAATTGTCTCCAGTAGCAACTAGCTATTCAACAGAGGACAGTCTTACTTTCCACCACAGAGAATATTGAACCAAGATGTCAATAACCATAGGCAAAATAGCCCAAAAGTGAACAACAAGAAAGAACCCAACTGGGAGTATAGTAAGCAAATTCCACAATTGGGGAAGGGGGAGATCTTGCCAAGTTTTTCAAATTTTCAGCAACTAGCTAGCGTAAGCATTGAAGTATACCAACATCAACAATTACTAGGCAAAATACCCAGATTTCAATGTTCAAATCAGTATTGCCATCCCTCCGTACATTTTTAAGTGTATTAGTCTTCAAATTAATCACTTAGATGACATAATTTGGATGCCAAGAAACATAGGCAGAACCACCAAGTTAAAAATAAGAAAGGAACCAATTGGGAGTGTAGTGATCAAATCCTATAATTTTTTTTTGGGGGGGGGAGGGGGGATCTGCTTTTCTTTTCATTTCTGGCTGTAACAAGAAAGAAACATTGGCATAGAGTGGGAGCAAGAATTACAAGGGAAACCCTAGATTTCAAAGTTTAAGTGAGTATCACAGTTCCTGTCTTGTTCTTGAGTGTATTAGTTTCATATCCAATCAGAAGTCAACTTAAAGCAACATCATATTAGCCCTAAAAGATAAATCAATCAAAATATAGGAATAAATCTGTGAAGTCTGGCCCATGTCTAGGAAAATCGAGACTAACCCATATCTATATACTTTCTGCAATCGTACCCATGTGAAAGACAGAGAGGACAGTATAACCTTTACAGCAATTCAGTGACAGTCTATAGTCTACTTCCCATAACTTCTAAACAAAAACAGAAATGAAATTTTGATCAAATCGTCAAACGTTGAACCAATACCTAGAACAATAAATCACACAAAACCAAACTCCCTTCCATTCGATCCACAATCGGTCATGAACCTCAATGCTATCCATTGTTGGAACCTTAATATGGTGAGGCAGCCCAAAAAATACAGAACAAAGAAGGGGGAATAAGAAAGAAGTGGCTTCAGCCTAAACAGGGGGAATACACATAATCAAATTTACCAAAACCTTGAATAAATAGACTAGCAAAACCAAGGGAATAGCATGCAAGATACCTTCAGGAACTCGTCACGAGGTCAACAGAGCTCAACAGTAGCTTTCGTTGTTCTTCGTCCTCTTGCTTTTAGGGTCGATTTTCAGCAGGAAACCCTAGCTTTCCGGCCAACAGTGTCGGAAAGGGCAACAAAGACAATTGTGGACTAAGAGAACTGGGAGATGAAGAGAAAATAGGAGAGATGAAGAGAAAATTGGATTGAACAACAAACGAAAAAAGGGAGACGTAGAGGAGCATACCTATGAAACTATGAGCATGGAACTACAGCAACAACAATGGCAAGTGGCGCCTGAGAGATTGAGAGAATTCTTAGGGTTCGAGTAGATTGAGAGAGGAGCTTGAGAACCGGATGAGATTTATGGAGTAAGAGGAAAGGGGGTCATGGCAGACGTCTGTCCATGCTCACAGTAAAAAAAAACTTACTTTTCCAGTTGAAGGCTTGAAGCTGCTGGGGGCCTAGCCTCAGTTAATTGACAGCTGTGACGGGATTTTGACGGCAACGGTAAAAAAAACTTACTTTTTCAGATTTTTGACGGGCCTGTCAGAAATGTTTGAAGTCCGTCAAAATTAATCAGAATTTTTGACAGACACGGTCAAAATTTTCCATTCCTCGTCAAAAAATTTTTCGAGATCTGCGTTCTCTGTGCGCCCGTCAAAAACTTTTCCTTTCCATCAAAATTTCTGTCACACATTTTGACAGACTAAATATCTGTCAAAATTTTCCGTCAAAAAAAATTAAATAGCCTGCTGTGCTCTTGCACGCATGTTACGACATTTGTTTTCTCTTGGAGTGAGCTTTTTTTTTTAAATTAAATTAGAGCTCCAAATGAAAAGACAACTAAAATTAAAGTACCTTCTTAAGTTTGCCTTCATTCCATATTTGTAGTAACGTCTTTTGTTCCCTTGCCCTAGATTAAGGGCTTTTGCTTTCTCTAAGTGGAAACTCGTTTGGGTGAAATCGGAGCCCAAAATAAAAGACAGCTAAAGTTAAGGTTGGTTCTTAATTTTGCCAAGTGTCTTTATCTATAACCACGCCTTTTGCTCTCTTGCACACATTTTAGGACATTTGTTTTATCTGGATGGGATCACGTTGTGGGTGAAATTGAAGCCCCAAATAAAAATACAACTGCTCTTAAAGTTAGTTCTTGAGTTTGGGTAGTTTCTTTATTTATGCCAACATCTTTCGTTCCCTTACACTAATTTTAGGGCAATTGTTTTGTGTTGATAGGACTCTTTGTCATTGTAATTAGAGCCTTAAAAGAAAAGACAAGTATAGAAAAAGTTAGTTCTTATGTTTAGCTAGGTTGTTGATTTATTATCTCACCATTCATTCCCTCGCACAAATTTCAAGGCAATTGTTTTTTGATGGATGCTCTTTATCAGTGAAATTGGAGCTCAAATAAAAAGACAACTAAAGCTGAAGGTAGTTCTTATGTTTGGCTAGTTTCGTCATTTGTAGCTGCAACTTTCTTTCCCTTGTAGTCATTTTATAATTCGTTTCCCCTTGATTGAGGCTATTTAATGGTGATTTGGAGCCTGAACTGAAAAGACAACTGGAGTTAAAGTTAAATCTTTAGTTTGGTTTGGTTCTTTATTTACAGCCACTACTTTCATTACATTGCACACATTTTAAGGCATTTGTCTTCTTTTGAGGGGAGATATTTTTGGATGAAATCAACAGCCTAAATAAAAAGAAAACTATAGTGCATTTAGTTCTTAAATTTTGCAAGGTTGTTTATTTATAGTCTCATATTTCAATCTCTTGCATTATTTATAGAGCATTTGTTTTCTATCAGTGGGAGCCCTTTCTAGTTCAAATCATAGCCCCCAAAAGAAAACACGACCAGAGTTAAACATAGATATTATGTTTCATGGAATTTGTTTCTACTTAGTGGGGGCCCATTGTGTGTGAAGTTGGAGTCCCAATTGAACAGACATATATGTTTAAACTTAATTCTTATGTTTCGCTAGGTTTTTAATCTGTCAGTGGACTTAGAGTCCCAAACGAAAGGACAAGTAATGTTACAGTTAGTTGTTAAGTTAAGCTGGATTCTTAGTTTATAGCCACGCCTTTCGTTCTTTTACAGTTATTTTAAAGTATCTATTTCCCCTTAGTGAGAGCTCATTGTGGGTGACATTGGTGCTGCAATTGACAAGATAACTAGAGCAAAAGTTAGTTCATAAGTTTGGCCAAGTTTTTGAGTTATGTCTAGCCTTTCGTTCCCACGCACTACTTTTAAGGTATTTGTTTTTTCTTGATGGATGAGCTTTGTGGCTGAAATTAGAGCCCTAAATGAAAGATAATTAGAGTTATGGGCAGTAAGTTTAGCTAGTGCCCACATTTGTAGTCGTGCTTTTCTTTCTCTTACACCCATTTTAGAATCTTTGTTTCCTCTTGGTGGGAGTTCTTTATGTGTGAAATTAGAGCCCCAAATGAAAAGACAACGAGAGTTAAATTTAGTTCTTAAGTTTGGCATGGTTATTGATTTATGGCTACACCTTTTGTTCTTTTGCACAGATGGTAGGGAATTTATTTTCTCTTAATAGGAGCTCTTTGAAATTAGAGCCCCAAATAAAAAGACAGCTATAGCTAAAGTTAGTTCTTAAGTTTGGATGGTTTCTTATTTTGTAGCTACATATTTCATTCCCTTACACAAATTTTAGGGCATTTATTTTTGGTTGGTGGGGGCTTTTGTCAGAGATATTGGAGCCCCAAAACAAAAACCACTACAGTTAAAGTAAGCTCTCAAGTTTGACTTGTTTCTTTATTGGTAGCTACGCCTGACGTTCCCTAACACTTGTTTTGGGATTATTGTTTCCTATTTGTGGATCCCTTTGTGGGTGATATTGGAGCCAAAATGAAAAGGCAACAACATTTGGAGTTGGTTCTTATGTTTGGCTAGTTTTCTTTTTTTTCCCATTTGCGGCAACACTTTTTATTCCATTCAACGCAAAAGTTAACGCAGAAGTAGTTATTAACAAACAACTCATAACTACTCTATTGCTTACCCAATTCAAGCAAAGATCCAATCCAATGTGTGATTTTGCATAATAGGATATCCAAACCAGAGGTTTTGTTTTATCATTTCGCTTGGAGGGATCTATTTTTCAATGAAATTAAAGCCACAAATGAAAAGACAACTAGATTTAAAGTTCATTCTTAAGTTCAACTATGTACCAAATTTGTGAACACTCTTTTTTGTTCTCTTGCATTAATTTTAAGGCATTTGCTTTCTCTTGGTGGGAACTCTTTGTGGATGAAATTGGAGCTCTAAAATGAAAGATAGCCATAGTTAATGTAAGTCCTTAAGTTTGATTACTTTCTTTATTTGTAGCCACACCTTTTACTATCTTGGATATATTTTAAAGCATTTGCTTTCCCTTAATGGGAACTTTGAATGGGTGAAATTGGTGCTCCAAATGAAGAGACGGGTAGAGTTGACGCTAGTTCTTAAACTGGGCCAGTTTCTTTATTTATAGCCACATCTTTTGTTTCCTTTCACTAATTTTAAGGCTCTTGTTTTCTCTTGGTGGGACCTCTGTGACAGTAAAGTCAGAGCCCCAAAAGAAAAGATAACTAGAATTAAAGTTAGTTCCTATGTTTAGCTAGGTTCTTGATTTCTAACCACACCTTTTCTTTCAATGCAGTAATTTAAAGGCAATTGTTTTATTTTGGCGTTTGCTCTTTAAAAACTAAAGCCAAAGTCAGTTCTTATGTTTGACTATATATAATATATCATATATATGTGTGTGTGTGTGTGTGTGTGTGTGTGTGTGTGTGTGTGTGTGTGTTTTACAGTGAGACATTTTGTTCTCTTACACTCATTTTGCAATGTTTGTTTCCCCTGGGTGGGAACCCTTTGTCGGTAAAATTAGAGCCCCAAACGAAAAGACAACTAGAGTTAAAGTTAGTTCTTAAGTTTAGCTAGTTTCTTTATTTATAGCAACACCTTTCGTTTTCTTGCACTCCTTTTGTAACATTCATTTCCCTTGGTGGGAGCTCTTTATTGGTGAATTTAGAGCCCAAAATGAAAAAACCAACTAGAGTTAAAGTTAGTTCTTTAGTTTGATTGGGTTCTTGATTTACAGCCACAACTTTCATTACCTTGCACACATTTTGGGGAACTTGTCCTCTTTTCAAGAGAGGTTTTTTCAGATGTAATTAGAGCACTAAATGAATTGATAACTAAAGTTAAAATTAGTTCTTTTATTTTGCAAAGTTCTATTTTTCAAATCACATTTGTTCTCTTCCACTAGTTGTAAAGCACTTGTTTTCTTTTGGTGTGAACCCTTCGTAGATAAAATTTGAGCCCCAAAAGAAAAGACGACTGCTATTGAACATAGATCCAAAGTTGGCTAATTTCTTTGTTTGTGGCGACACCTTTTGTTCTCATGCACACATTTTAGGGCATTTTGTTTCTCTTAGTTGGTTCTCGTTATGAGTGAAATTGAAGCCTCAGTTGAAAATATAGCTAGGGTTAAAGATAGTGTTTAAGTTCGGGTAGGGTTTTTATTTGTAGTCACTCCTTCCGTTCCCTTGCACTAATATCAAGATATAATTTTCCTTTTGCTGGATGCTCTTTGTCGATGCTATCAGAATGCCAAATGAAAAGTCAACTATGGTTAAAGTTGGTTTTAAAGTTTGGCTACATTGTTTATTTATAGTCATGCCTTTCGTTCTCTTACACTTGTTTTAGGTCATTTGTTACTCCTTGGTGGATGCTCTTTGTCGGTGAAATTGAAGCCTAAAATGAACAGAACGCTAGAGTTTAACTTATTTCTTAAAGATTTGTAGCAACACCTTTCATTCCTTTGCACAACTTTTAGGGTATTGGTTTTCTCATTGAGAGAGCTCTTTGTCGGTAAAATAGGAACCCCATATGAAAAGACAACTAGAGTTAAAGTTAGCCTTTAGTTTGGCTAGGTTCCATATTTGTATTGATATCTTTCATTCTCTTGCACCAATTTTAGGGCACTTGCTTCCTCTTGGTAGGAGGTCTTTGTTGGTGAAAATGGAGCCCTAAAATAAAACACAACCAGAGTTAAAATTAGTTCTTATGTTTCATTGGTTTCATTGCTTGTAGCCACACCTTTTGTTCCCTTGTATGAATTTTACAACCTTTATTTCCTTTTGGTGGGAGCTCTTTGTGGGTGAATCTGAAGTCCCAAATGAAAAGACAATTAGAGTTAAAGTTAGTTCTTGAGTTTGGCTTGGTCCCTGATTTATGGTACCACTTTTTTTTATCCTGCATATATTTAAGGCATTTATTTTCTATTGGAGAGAGCTCCTTTAAGATGAAGTCAGAGCCATAAATGAAACTAGGACTAGTGTTAAAATTAGTTTTTGTGTTTTGATAGGTTCTACATCAATAGTCACATTTTTCCTTCTCTTTTAGTAATTATGGGGCATTTGTTTTCTCTTGGCCACAGCTCTCTGTGGATGAAATTATAGCCCTAAAAAAAGGCAGCTAGAGTTAATGTTATGGTGGAATCAACTACAAGGATGACTCAATTTAGCCGACTAACCTGAGTGATCGAGCTTAATTCTATCACCTAATCTACATAGGACTTTGTACTCTTTTGGTCAAGTAATTGGTCTCATTGTTTATCTTATGCTATAACTTTGAGATGATATAAGTTGCTTCCATATCTTCAAACATCCTGATGATCAATGTCGTTAATAAGGTCATTTATTTTGCCTAGATTTAGTCCTGCAGGCTTGGTTTCGAAGGGTTAGCTTTGACTTTACTTTATAGCATCATTTTGGTAAGTTTCAGGTAGTGAAGATATGCATAAGATATTGTATTAATTGAACTTAAAATTTTGATGATAAGACCAGCTAGCATCAGCAACTAACCAGAAAAAGTTTGAGAGGAAATCCTTTATACAGGGATACATAGGCTATTGATCACTTGCATTTTGGCCTGGAAAATTTCATGCCTTAAGCAGTAACTTGCATTGGCTAGTCTTCATTAGTTGATATCAGAAGATGTATTAGCTTGTCACCTTATTAGTTTAGGACGACATGCTAAATAGTTGTTAAAGCCCTTTTAGTAACTTTACTAATTATGTATTTTACTTTGTTGTTTTAGCTAGCCATTGTAAGAGGGGTGTTAGGATTTATTTCAAACTAGATTTTCAACTTGTATCATTAGTTGTTGTTAAATAAAACTATAGATTGCTCTTTCCCTTCAAATCCACTCTAGCTTATCCCTTAGTTTAGTTAGTTTGGGTGATGTTCTAATGAGTCCTGGAATTCTTAATGGTGGTGTGCTTAATCCAACTCAAGATCAGTTTATCTTACTTATAGTTTGCTTAAAGTTGAGGTAGCTTGTTGTCATATATTGCTAAGGTAGGTTGTTTTAAGGCTTAAAATTCAAATCCTAACTTATCTTTTGTCATAGACTTTACACGAAGTTAGTTCCTTAGTTTGGTTAGTTTCTTTATTTGTACCTACACCTCTCATTCTCTTGAATTTATCTTAGGGAATTTGTTTCCTCTTAATTGGAGCTCTTTGTGCATGAAATTGGAGCCCACATTGAAAAAACAGCCATAGTTAAAGTTAGAGCTTTCATTTGAATGGGTTATTTATTTCTAGCCACACCTTTGCCTCCTTTATACTGATTTTAAGGCATTTCTTTCCTTCTAGTGAATGCTCTTTGTTGTGGAAATTAGAGCACTAGATTAATACACAACTACAATTAAAGTTAGTTCATAAGTTTGGCTTGTTTCTTTACTTGCAGCAAAACCTTTCGTTCTCTTGCACTAATTTTACAGTATATGTTTCCTATTAGTGGGGGCTTTATGGGTAAAATTAGAGCTCCAAATGAAAATAAACCTAGTGCTAAAATTAGTTCTAAAGTTCGGCGTGGTTCTTGGTTTGAGCCACCCTTTTTGCTCTATTGCACGCATTTTAGGGCATTTGTTTTTGCTTACAGGGAGGTTTTGTGGCTAAAAACGAAGCCTCAAATGAAAGGACAACTAGAGTTAAAGTTAGTTGTTATATTTGGTGATGTTTCTAATTTGTAAGTTCTCTTGCACTTATTTTATGGCATTTATTTCCTCCTGGTGGAAGTCGTTCATTGGTGAAATTTGACCCTAAAAAAAAGACAAAAAGAGTTCAAGTTAGCTCTTAAGTTTAGCTATGTTCTTTATTTGCAGCATTCTTTCCCTTGCACACATTTTCGAGCATTTAATTTGTTTTGGTGGATGCTCTTTGTTGTTGAAATTAGATCCCAAATGAAAGAGACAACCATAGTTTAAGTTAGTTCATAAGTTTGATTAAGTTCTATATTGCTGCTCGCACCTTTTGTTCTCTTGCATTTATTCTGAGGCATTTAACCGGAACCCCCAATTAAAAAGACAGTTGGAATTAAAGTTAGTTACAAATTTAGCTAGGTTCTTGATATGTAGCCACACCTTCCCTAGCCTGGCACTAATTTCAAGGCAGTTCCTTTCTTTTAGGAGATGCTCCATTAGAGAAATTGGAGCCCCAAATGAAAAGCCAACTGGAGTTAAAGTTAGTTCTTAAATTTTGTTAGTTTATATATTTGCAGTTACATCTTTTATTCTCTTGTTGTAATTAAAGAGCGCTCATTTTTCTTTATGGGAGCCCTATCTGTGTGAAATTGGAATCCCAAATGAAAAAAAACAGCTAGAGTTTAACTTAGATCTTAGGTATGGCTGGCATCTCTATTTGTCTTCCCACCCTTCATTCTTTGCACCCATTTTAGAGCATTTGATTCCTCTTGGTGGGAGCTCATTCATGGTGAAATTAGCACATCATTTTGAAAAGTGACTGCAGTCAAGGTTAGCTCTCATATTTAGCTGGGTTCTTGTTTTTTTTTTTTTTTTTTTTTTTGGGTAGCCAAACCTTCCATTCCCATGCACTAATGTCAGGGAATTTTTTTCCTTTTAGCGAATGCGCTTTGCCGTGAAGTTAGAGCCTCGAATGGAAAGACAACTAGAGTCTAAATTGAGTTCTTAAACTTTGCTAGATTCTTGGTTTATTCCCATACTTATATACATTTTAGGGAATTTGTTTGCTATTAATGGGAGCACTTTGAGGTTCAAATTGGAGCCCCAACAAGAGGACAACTAGAGTTAAAATATGTTCTTAGGTTTCGGGTGGTACTTGATTTGTAGCCACACCCTTGGCACCCTGTGGACATTTTAAGAATTCATTTTCTCTTGATGTGAGTCTTTGTGGGTGTATTGGACCCCCAAAATGAAAAGATACATAGAGTTAAAGTTCGTTCTCATGTTTGGCTAGTTTCTTTATTTGTAACCATATCCTTTGTTTCTTTCTCACTAATGTTAGTGAATTTGCTTTCTCTTCGTAGGATCTCTTTATTGGTGAAATTGGAGCTCCAAAAGAAAATATGACTAGAGTTAAAGTTAGTTCTTAAGTTTGCTAATTGTTAGCCAGGCCTTGCATTCTCTTGCCTTCATTTCAGGGCATTTGTTTCCACTTGGTGTAAGACCTTTTTTGGAAAAATTAAAGCACCAAATGAAAAGACAAAGTTATATTTGGCTCTTAAGTTTGAGTTGGTGCTGGATCACACGTTTCATTATCTAGCAGACATTTTAGAGCATTTATTTTCTATTGGAGGTGGTTTTTTAGGATGAAATTTAAGCCTGAATTGAAATGACAACTACAATTTAAATAAGTTTTTATGTTCGATTTTGTTCTATATTTGTAGTCATATCTTTCCTTCTCTTACACTCATAGAATTTGTTTTCTCTTGGTGGCAGAGCTTTGTGAGTGAAATTGGAGCCCCAAAAGAAAAGACAACTATAGTTAAAGTTAGTTCTTAATTTTTGTTGGTTTCTTTATTTATGACTGTACCTTTCTTTCTAATGCACTTATTATAAGGCATTTGTTTCCTCCTGATGGGTGCTTGTTATGGGAGGAATTGGATCCCCAATTGAGAAGACAGCTAGCTAGAGTTAAAGTTGGTTCTTATGTTTGGTTAGGCTCTTGACTGATAGCTATACCCTTCATTCCTTTACGCTAATTTCAGGGCACTCGCTTCCTTTTGATGGATGCCCTTTTTCTATGAAATTTGAGTCTCAAATGAAAAAATAACTACAGTTGAGTTAGTTCTTAAGTTTGGTTCATTTCTTTATTATTAACCGCATCTTTTCTTCTCTTGCCCTCACTTTAGAACATTTGCGGTCTCTTGGTGGGATCATTTTTTGGGGAAAAATTGGATACCTAAATGAAAAGAGAACTAGAGT
This sequence comes from Carnegiea gigantea, assembly GCA_029747015.1. Taxonomy (NCBI): domain Eukaryota; kingdom Viridiplantae; phylum Streptophyta; class Magnoliopsida; order Caryophyllales; family Cactaceae; genus Carnegiea; species Carnegiea gigantea. The sequence continues at coordinate 7,332 of JAKOGI010000861.1, read as the reverse complement.
CAAAGCCAGTTCATAAGTTGGGCTTGGATCTTTAGTTTTAACTGCACAGTTCATTCTCTTGTGTACGTTTTAGAACATTTGCTTCTGCGTGGTTGGAGCTCTTTATTAGTGAGATTGCTACAAAACAAAAGACAACTAGTGTTAAAGTTAGGTTTTACCTTTTCCTAGTTTCTTTTACTTGTAGCTGTGCCTTTCTTTCTTTTCCACTCATTTTGGGGAATTTGTTTTCTCGTTATAGAAGCTATTTGTTAGTCAAAATAGGATCCTGAAATCAAAAGAGAACAATAATGATCCATAGTAAGGTAACTTGGAAGACCTATCTAATACAAATCAGGGTCAAGGTGCTACCATTTCTAAGGCAGGTCAAGGTAATCAAGTTTTATTGAGTCAAATCCAAGCCATTGTCGCCTTGTCAAGCCTATAGTTGTGCGCTATTTTAAATAGTGCCTTTATAGGTGATTCTAAGTCATCTTATGGGGAATTCCATGCTTGTTTGGACTCCTTAATATGCATACTTTTGTGTCGTCAAGTCAGTATCTATGTAATTCCATTGCATTTTGCTCAATTAGCCCTAAATGTCAACAAATACAACTTTGATACAATTCTACCTGGTTTTAGGAATTAAGTTGGTTCACCATATAAAACCTAGTTTAGGGCAAATATTTTTTATTAGAGTGTTGGTCAACATTATAAGATTCAAATAAAGTGGCTCCATTCTACGTAACTTTTAGAGATTGATTTGGTTTACCTACCAAAACCTTATGTAGGGCAAATATTTGTGCTTATGAATGTACCCTAAGATGCAAATAAATCAAGGTAAATCAATTCTTCAAGGGGATCTAGTTAGCACACATTAACTTATGTAGGATTTGTCCCATTTTTTTCATGTTTTAGGAATTGAGTTAGTTCAACTACCAAAACCAAATTCAGGGACATTTTCCTTTTTCAGGATTTTTGTTAACATCCTGAGGTTCCCATCTATGATAAAAGAAAATTACATCTAATAGTAGTTTTAGATGGATAACTTCTTTGCTCAAGATTAGTGACTAATCGGGTAATTAAAGTTCTCATGTGCCTAATTTGTCATTGCGATGGTTTTCTTTGCTCTTGGGTGTTTAGAGGACTCTTTTCTTGATTTATCAAGTCCCTCGACATCCACTAGATGCCCATGTGAAGAATCTAGCCTTGAAGACAAGTTCGCAAATAATTCAAATCGAGAGATTTATAGCTTGTGTCTCATTGGTCAGTCATAAAGTGATTTGTAGCAACAACCTTTTTCACTCTTGCATGTGCTAGTGGCTCTTAAATATGTGTAAGCTTGTGTTTGATGTATATGCATATTGCATTAGCTGGACTCATTGACGTAATTAGTTTAGCTAAACTTTTAGTTTGTAATTTGCATTATCTAAGCTTGATTAGACGGTTCCAAATCATGAAGAAACCTCTTTTCTTTTCTAGAGAAGTTTGGATGAAATATAAGTCTGCCTTTCCTAGTTTTTCACTTTCTTAGTTTATTAATGAAAAGCTTAGCAAAGTTTCTCGAAAAAACTGTCTCTCAAAATATCACTTAACAAACAGAATTGGTTAGTTAATTTGAGTGGTTTCCTTTAACGTAAACTTAGTAGCCTGGCCTTTAAGGTGTAGAGAGTGGATCTCTTATTAGCTTGGGTGGTGGTTGAGCTTTTATCCCTTGCATATCCTTTGTTTATGTTTGCTTGTTTAGTTATTGCTCTTATTTCTACCTCAAACTACACATATGGAGGGCTTGGCTTGAGTTTGTGAAGCTTATGTGTCAAGTGCAATTAGAGCTCAAACCTGGTGAGTTTATTGACTTCCTTATTGTTTTACTTAACCTACACCTTGAATCTAAATAAAACCAAATACAATCCAAACTACATAAAAACCTAAACTCCTTGAAATAGCTCCAACTAAATTCCTATTCCTTATCATGTCTAATAGAGATGAAAGTGATTTTACCTAGTGCAAAATTCATCATGGGCTTAATTTTGAAAAAGCTCAGGGACAAAGGAGGCAAAATGTTATCCATAAAGCTACAACAAGATTAATGCACTATGGCCCTGTTTGGCAAATAGCTGTTAGCTGTTAGGTATTAGCTGTTAGCTGTTTGTATTAGCTGTTAGCTGTTAGCTATTTGAGTTAGCTGTTTGTATTAGCTGTTTGAATTAGCTGTTTGTTGAAAAACTATTTAGTAAAATTAGCTGTTTCTGATAAAGTTGTGAGACAAAAAGCTAATTCTTCAAAAAGCTCTTCCAAAAAGCGACCCAAAAAACTCTTTTAAAAAGCTCTTTGACCAAACACCCAAGTTAGCTTTTTTACTCGGTCAAAAAGCTAATTTTGGTCAAAAAAGCTCTTTTTGGCCAAAAAGCTCTTCAAAAAGCTATTTTCCAAACAGGGCCTATATCTACTAATATTACTAACATGATAACTAAATTAGATGAGGTTTTGGTTAGACTTAGGCATGGCATAGAGGTGGAAGGAGGACAAACCATTGTTCTCAAAGGGGCAACTCTATCCCCAACGTACTCATCTTCTTCCCAAGATGACGAATCACCTAGAAGAAGAAGGTGACCACCTAAATAGCCTTGAGGGATATTAAGTTTGACCCTCTAAATTTGATGAAGGATGAATCTTATTCTATACTTTGAGTGGATCCAATCTTTGGAGAGGTTCTTTGACATCATAGAGTACTTTGATGAAAATCTTTTAAGGTTGCTGTGTTAAGCTTAAAAAGTATGCTTCACGTTGGTACGAAAACACCAAAAGACAAAGGACCAAAGATAGGAAGTCACATATCAAAACTTTATCCAAACTAAAGAAACTAATGCATGAACAATTTTTGCCGATAATTACAAGCATGATCTATACCTAAGAGAGTCATCTTTAAGACGAGGTTGTTTGAGCGTGAAAGAAAATATTCGAGAGTTTGAATGACTCCAAATCCAAAGTGATCTAGATGAACAATCAGATCAGGCAATCTTGACATTCCTTAGAGGCTTTGATCCAAGCACAGCTGAAAAGGTTGACTTATGACCTTATTGGACATTTGAAGATGTGTGCAAGCTGGCCATTACGGTGCAAAAGCATAAAGAGCAAGAAGTCATTATATAGCTCTTATTCATGACCTAATGCTCAATCCAAGTCCTATTCTGCTCCTAAGGCCAAGAACTCCTACAAAGAAGACAATAGTAAAGAGAAAGGTAAGGGGATTGTGTAACGGCCCAAAACTTGACGAAGTTATATTTTTCATAGAGGATATTATTTAAGAATACTTTCAAATTTAACAAACTAACGCACAATGTTCTATTCTCCTCCTAAGGCCATATGGATTGTGTAACGGCCTGAAATTTGACAAAGTTTAGTCATTTTCAAATTTGACAAAGTTGAGCCTCTTACTTCAATTCAACCATTGAAATATTTATGACACTGAGGCTAAGACGACAAAGTGACATCCAAATAACATATGGTAAGATTTATTTAACATCATTCAATACCTAGAAATAACTATAAATTAGTATATTTATAAAAATGATTATAAGTATTTTTCATAGAGGCCATTACTTAAGATACTTTATATAACGTATTTATCAATGATGCATAAATAAAACAATAATGTGAATAAAAGAAATAAAAGTGAGTACAAGAGCTTAAATCAATCAATACGGGTAAAACTCATATTTTATCTAGCTAACTTATGAAATAAATAAAAACAATATGTGAGTGATATGATTGTGAAATGAGTAAATTAAATAAAATAGAAGAGTGAAAAAAAGAGAGAAATTTCCTAGCTAAAATGGAAGCCAAAATGCAAAGAAAATGCCCAAGACCCAAATTCTTGAAGAAAGAGAGGAGGGGTAGATAAGATTTTGGAATAAAAAAATAAGATGAAAAAATATCTGGAAAGGATGCATTTTAATCTTCTTCGCGATTCTCCGTCCCCCCCCCCCCCCCCCAAATGCATAACTACCCCCCCAGGCTGGGACGCCCCCATCCGATCCTACCGTCGCGGCCACCTAGTCGTTCCACCATCCACCAACTTTCACACTATGTTTTTCTGGGTTGTTTCTTAGTACTTGCAAGGTGAGCTCTAAATACTTCTTCAATTGTCTTCATTGTTTACTTCTTGATTTAGCTAAGAATTATGTTCCTCAACATTAGATAAATGGTATTTGGTTAAGATTTGAAGTTTACGATGATAAATATTGGTGTTGGAAGGTTGGGTATTTGTGGGTCATGGTGGAGGAAGTGGGTTTTGTGTATGCATTTTGAAGTTGATTGAGTTAAATTTAAAGGATTTTGATTATGTTTTTGAGGGAATAAAAGTTGATATGTGGGTGTGGTATTTTTACCATTGAATAGTTGAAAGATGGAGAAGGACTTGAGGTTGAAGATGAGTGGAAAAGGGAGATAGTGTTTTATGAGGGGGGTTTTGAAATAAATTAATGAATGATAAATTTGGAGTCGATTTGGAAAAATTGATTATGTAATTTGAGTGTGTTACTAATTCGAAGCTATATTGAGGATTGGATCTAATAATAATTTGACAAAAGTAGTGTAGATGAAAGATTGTGATTCGATAAAGGAGAAACTTGAAGTGTTAACGTTAACCAAACAAGTGATTAAAGGTTGAAACATTTTAAGTTAAAATGACCTATTTCCTTACAATTCACACAAGCAATGGTAATTAAACTCTACCCAAGTTTTTCTTAAAAAAATATTTGGAATTAATATCTCCTCAATTTGACTCAGAAAAAATTATAACTATCACATTTAAAATAAAACCAACCCATAAATTGGGCTTATAACCTCTTTTTGGCAATAGAGGATTGGTTTGTAAAGGATGGGAATTGCAATAATATATATCTTGATGGCACAGCGAATAATAGTAGTGGCAAGTAGTAGCAGAAAAAGAAGAAGAAGAATAATCAGGACCTAATGAAATGAATTTAATAATAAATAGAAAATTAGATTATTTGCTCACTCACAAGCCCAATCAAACAATAATAGGATCGTAGTACATAAGAAAAAAATGCAAGGTTATGTTATGGTTATTTACTAAGATTGCAATAACAAAAACTATTTAAAATGTACCAATAATGAAAGATCGATTTGAAATAGAAATGAGGCAACTTCTGGCATCGTTGAGCCGTAACCAAAAGTTAAAACGAGAAAAAAAAACTAGGAATGACCCATTTTAATCTTCTTCTCCATTCTCCATCACCCCCCCAACCACATAACAGCCTCCCCATGCCACGAGGCCCCTTGCCTAGCCTATCACCTCTCTGCACCTGGTCATCACCGTGATACGGCCGCAAGCGCATGATGGCATTGTAGCAAATCAAGGTCGTCTCCCACAAGGACTAGGTTGATCTATTGGGCTTTATCCCCTTAAGATAGGTTAAGCGACTCAAAATTTGATGCTTGAACTAAACCAATCTATTATCTAAACTAATGGATAAATATTCAAAGAATTATGTAAAACAAGCAATCTCTCAATTCATGCATCAATCAAACACTTTTTCCTGGATTGATTGTTTTAAAACCGACAATCAACGTATCACAACCCTCTTTTAAGGTAAAGTAGAATACCTAAATCTAACCAATTGCCATTTCTCAAAGGCTCCCGATCTGTTTAGGTTATTAAGCATGCAACTAAAAAATTTCTGGTTTCTCAATTGGTGTGATTTTGTTAAGATTCCATATAGTCATGTCAAATCCTAGGGTTCTACTATCAAATTTCACCTTTCGGCTCTTTGTCCAATATCCAAAACATGTAAGAAAGTGATCAAATTTCTCATAAGACAATAATCATCTAAGATTGGATAAAACAACTGAACAATTTCAAAATAGCCAAAGAGATGAACATAATATTGGGAAAATTAACAAGTGATTGCATAAACCCAAGATCAAAATAGCTAAAGATAATCAAAATTACAGAACACAAATCCTATGAGAAAGGCTCAGCCAAACTCGCGCTTGAACAGTCATTGCAAACTCAGATGGAATCCTTATAAATCTTCACCTTCAACTTACTCTCTCTTCCTTTAATCTGATCTAAATTCTAATCTAATTGATGGATTATAGAAGAATGGAATGGAATGATAGGGATGAAATGAGGCTGAAAACAACCCTTTTTATCTCAAAAATACTACAACCAAGTGTAAAAACCGCTTAGAAGTCGAACAATCACGAGAAAACATCACAACCTGAGGAAACGGGGGCCACCACGGACCATGGGCATTACCACGGATGGGCATTACCACGGATAGATCGTGGTGGCCACTGGTCACACTGGTTCTCCTTTTTTGTTTAGCGGCTTCTCCTAGAATCTTCTAGGTCGTGATATTGACCACGGTTGGTCCGTGTTGGGTGTCTTTGGGTCTGCTTTGCGATCTCCTTTTGGGCCTCAAAAATCTTCATTCTACTCACATAACTAGGCTCACAAAGCCAAACCTGTAAAAACTCTTAAAACAAGTGAAACCAAACATAATACTAGAAATAGGGGCATAAATTGTACAATTAAGCATACTAGCACCCTAAAATTACTCTCAAAAACAAATAAAATCCTATGCAAATATGACATTCATCACTCCCCCATCCTTAAACCTTATCTTGTCCTCAAGCAAACACTAGAGAAAATTGACAAGGGCATATGCATTTAGGACATAAAAAGATTAATAACCTCCTTAAATGACGTAATTTATAGCATATCACAAGCAAGAATAGCAATCAATGGCAACCCCGAATAGTGCGTAAGTCATTTCAAAATTAGGAGGAAAAGGTTTTTGAAAAAATACGAGACCACAAGCTTGATATCAAACCTGATCACTCCCAAAGAACCACAAAGCACATCATTCAAGTATATGGAATTGAATAAACCCAAATTGACTGGTAAAACCTCACTTTTGGAAAATGTGAATCACTTCCACTCATGTGTTTAAAATATAGCATAGGTTCACTCAAGACTCATTCAAAAGATGCAATCTACCATATACTTACAAATACTCTCAAATTCTCCACCACTAAAAATGCAATGTGCACAGGACAATCAAGAGGCCTTTACATGGGTTCTAATGTGGGCTAGACGGGTGAAGGAAAGGAGTTGAGTAATGCATTAGGCAACGTGGAGCTACGTAGCCAAGTAACTAGGGAGCAACCAACAAAGCACCAATTAACCAATGAGTTCAGCAACACCCAAAACTCCAATAATTCAATGAACATACCCCACAAGTCAAGTAGGAAATGAGTAAACAAAGAAGGAATACAAGCTATTTACATGTCCAATGCCAATCACTTATTCACTTTTTCCTTTTT